>JAAXOA010000509.1:0-22761 GCA_036561885.1 Salina celebensis
ATTTCTATTGTGCCAAAATTCTCACCATTCACCATAATGAGCCTTATGAAATGGTCAGTCAGTTTCACCGTCTTGTATCTCTGTGACAATTACATGCGGTCGATTTGTTTGCATTTCACACAAAGAAACAATAACTAAAAAGTTTTTTGGTAAGCCTGAATAGGTGAGTTTACTTCAATATGAAAGACAACACTTAGGTTTAGGTTGCTGTTCTATCTAGTATCACTTGTGTTTTAAAAATCGGAAGTCATTGAAATGAAGCTTGTCGAAAGCTGTATTTAAATTGTGTTTGAAATTTGCCAGCATTTGTCACAATACAGCATATTTGGTACGAGAACTTAAGTAACTTGTATCGCATACAAAATTAGAGCTTGGGCGAGGCTCTTTACACAAAATTTCCTAATATAATCTACTGAATTCATCTCGTTGTTTCGGTTGTGCCATGTTATCCCAATCAACCAACTAAATATGTATCGCATTGAAACGTCAAAAGCAGGATCCTTACGAATCGCTGTCCTTCTCAGAACTAAATCTTGTAATTGTACCACGGATTAGTAAAATTGTGAAACAAGACGGTTTCATAACGTTAGTGATTATCTTAGTGTTTTCTTAGCACTGTGACAACAACAGGTGTGACATATACGACCAAATTAATTGAGGAAGAAGACAAACAAACAAGCAATATCTTTTACAGCAGTCCTATTTGGATTTAGACTGATCTTGATGAATGAACTTGGTGAGAAAATGGAAGAGTACAAAAATGTGGCAGCAGTGTCTCCCAGGGGAAATCATTTAGAAGCAAGTGAAACAAAACATTCTTTCAAAAACGCTATAAATGATTCTTTTGTGGCAAGAGGTTTGGGATCAGAATTTCATCGTATCTACGTGATGTCATATAAACATACCTACATATTATATGTAATACACCTACAAAACATTTGGCATCCAAGGAGAAAGATTAACTCAGCTCTATAGCGTTTTACAAGATTGAACGCATAAACGTTTTCATTTTTGCAGAAAAGAGGAAGCAGAGGGTTCTAAGAATGCTGACATTTTACATCGATAAACGGTAGTGCCCTTGTACTTGTTTTTATTTAAAAACTTGTACTGTCAAGAGTGTCATGTACATAGCAACGGGTGAATATTTAGTATTTTACAGATTTTTTCCAACAATCCTACCAAAGGACTCAAACATACCAGGAAATCTTTCGTTCATGTCAACTTATTATCAAATTCGTTAGGATTAAACATAATTATGCTTCGCACCTTACTGTAGCGCCTATCATATTTCCGTAGCGACTGGCTATCCCTAAAGGTTTAAGCCGTTCACGTGTGTAATCAAATAAAATACTGCAACGTTGAAGCAGAAAGGAAATTGCTACGAAACGTGGACTATTTAGACTCGTTCCATTCTTGTTATGAGAGATCTACAATTTGCATACAGCAGCCGAAATTCGCTGTTTCAGCCATTCGGTAGTAATTGGCTAGATCAACCGTATGCACAGCCAAACTGATGAAATGACACAAGCCGGGTGCGGTGTAGTATCAAGCTTAGTGTAATGTGGTGAATTACGGTCATGGAAATTTCAAATGTTAAAAGCATGTCGCATGTTGTAGTCGGCTCATGTTCGTTGATGTGCATCATTATTTATACGAATGTAGAGTGAAGCCTCTTTAGAGAAAACTAGTGTACATGATCATGACACAAAAATCTCCTGACTATGACCTTATGCCAGCCAGCATTAGTGTGGGTGGTGTCCCAAAACTCATATATTATATCGCCACCGCTGCGGTGGTGGCGAGGCGGTTTGCTCGACTTTTCGAAAAAAAAATCCAATATATTCACACGTTTCAGAAAACCGAAAAACCAAATTCAGTTCATAGTACTTAGCAACCTATGTGTCACTATGCGGGTGAGTCTGGTTGTATGTACGTCACTTGAAACCATTATGCATAATCATTAAAACTTTTACAACAAGTACACGATTACACTTACATTTTACATATAATATTTCAACATCCGTTTAGGAGACGGATTTGACTAGTTTGAAAGAGGTGGGGAAAACCGATTTGTTAAAAGGCTTGGGTGGTGTCCGGTGGTAGACAATCCTGGATACAATTGGTTTAGTGTACTCCCTAGAAAACTTTGGACTCGTTTCAAATCTGTAAAATGATATATTTATCGGAATGATGGTGCCGCCACTTCGATACCATGCATTCGTTAATTACTTAAAAAGTGAAAGCTATTGAAATATTGCTATATTATATTGTAAATGGCAAATTGAATTTCAAAAGCAATAATATTGCAAAAATTTATGCCCTGGAGTTTTCGGACCATTTGTTAAGTTTACAAAAGTAAGCTGAATTNTGGAGTTTTCGGACCATTTGTTAAGTTTACAAAAGTAAGCTGAATTGAGTTTGCCATGTCACCCGACTAGTACAAGCACTAACAAATTCAAATAGTTGGCAGATTTTTTAAAAAATTCAAAATGTTTAATGTATTATAAATCACGCTACAAAACCAGTCACGATAAGCAAAAAGCAAGTGTTAAAAAAATGATTGATTTGATGGCAAGTGTGGATAGAATTTTGCAAAAATTATCAGATCACGTAATCTGCAAGAATGTGCGCGTATTTATTTTTTTGCATTTTATAATCCATATAATTCTGCGTCGCCAACAAAATTGCTTGTTACATATCTTAACTACAGAGGAATACAAGAAACCGAGAAAAACTCAGAGTGCTAAAAACTGCATGCATAAAACGCAATGCTCACTGGCGAGATATTTTCCCTAAGAATGCCCCTCTTTTCCATATAGTTTTTGTACCGTTCTAAAAGCTCGCCACCACCACATAACACGTTCGAAAAACGATTATACGGGTTGCATACAGAAGAACACTATAGGTTGGAAGTTTTGAGGCTGAGCCAAAAATTAAAAATAACTTCAAGATCGACACATAGCCTTATACATATTAAGTATTCCTAAATAACTATAACTTTATGAGCAACTTTCATTGGAGCTCGTTCCAACACGTTTTGAGTAAATACTAAGGGGATGTCTACAATAATTGAGTGTGCCGGATGCAATGGAGCACATATTTCATGTCCTCTACTATTGTCAGAATCTACATGCAAATATAACATCAATATTATGTTTTTTCCAAGATAAACGAAAGCCATATGCACTAAAAATTCGGGAGTATCCTTAAGATTAGAAATTCTCTTGACTTTACTTCTTTTTCTTCGTAATCAGTCGAGTTTCTGCCTTCTGCTGTTGACCAAGTGAGAGCTGGCTGTGTCGTAATTTTTCTATTCACGCATTAACAAACACCACCGCATCTGAATTCCCTCACAGGTTCAAACATCAATTATTTAATACATCAACAATAGTCGTGACTAATTTAAGCCTTCTGATTGTTTCCAGTGTTGTATTTTAAAATAATTTTACATAAGATAAAAATACATAACCTTTGTTTGGTTGGATAGTGACTTGTGTCCAAAATGGTGTACGAGTCGTCCACACGGAGGATTTACTCCAGCTCTTCTCCGAGACCAGTCATCTCTACGTCGTATTCGTACTCGGTAAGTGTTGCCTACATTTTCCCCTCAATTTACATAACTAATTGGTTAATTAGCGATCACAACGGTTACATACACTTGACTCACATACTTTGCTAGAAAACAACATTTAAAATGGGCAATCAATCAGTAAATGAAAGATATTCAGGAAACGGGCGAAGAAAAGTGTAAAATAAGATTTTTATAGAACTTTAAAAGAAACAAGATTCCTCATAATAGACCTGCAGGAGCGATTCAAATAGTTACCTTATCAGATTAGGCTTTCTAAGAAATATCTGCCTTTAATTGTATCATGTAGTTTTTGTCGCAAAAAGATTAAACGTAGTGATAAACAAGTTTATGTGTTGCTGCTTTTTACGTATTTAACAAGAGTAGTTAATCGTGAGCCATCTTATCGATTCAAAAGAGTAATCCTGTAACAATTTTGGAAGCTTTTCCACCAGGCAACACTATTGACGTGTATAAATCATCGGTAACACAAATGAAATGATGCAATTCTATTCCTGGCAAAAGATAATATTATTTTGTAGTTGTAGCAATATACCCCTGCTTTCTGACATCACACAATAAAACATTTTTTTTACGGTGAAAGTGTAACCAACACTCATTGCAGTTAACATATATAGCTTATGCCTAGTCATACAAATTGCAATAATCATCGATGCGATTCCAACATAACAACTACAGGGCAGCCAATACTGGATTAACTTTATTGTATAATTGTACAAAATATTTTTTCATAAATCCAAAACCAGTGAGATAGCGATGATATTATGTTTGAGCATACTATTTAAATTTAAGCTGCCTTTTGGTTGACTGTTGTTCTATACAACAAGGAGTCATATTCACTCGATTTCTTTTTATGTTGGTTAATCTTAACTGCTTATCCCGTTGGTTTCACGCAGCCATATTCATCAGAAGACAGCTCAGCGTACTACACCAATGCTAACTATTTTATTCAACTTCCAATGCATTCAAGCCGCATCGGTATTTCTTTCCATTGAATCTCCTGAATTCATAATTTTAATATCAATAGTGATACCACGAATATTTCGTTGTGCATGCCGCTTTTGTTTGTATTTTATGTGTTGTGTCCATTCAATCTTTGGATGTAATTACTTAATTGTCATTGCGAATTTTTTGCATGTGTAGCAGTTCCATATAATATTATAACCTTTATGTAACACAGTTACCTAAAGAATTAACAGACAAGAGGACAAAGTATTAGACATCAGTGTCCATACAGTATGAATCAACTACATCTTTACTTCAATCTTGAGAGTGGAACTTTTATATTGTTTCTTAGAAAACACACCAAAATACGGCTTTTGTTCCCGGCCAATTTGATATTACGAAACGAACATAAAAAAGAATTGCCCTTTTGACGTATTGATAAAAAAAAGTTAAAGCTATCAACACTCGGTTTCTATTTTCTCTTGTGCTTACATCATCTTCCTCTGACGTCAAGTCGTTGTATTGTTGACTGTTTGGTTGTGTAGACTCCTTCAACTCGGACTTATAGCTATTCCACCGTGGATCCACCCAGTTCAACAGGAGGAACAACGACAAGGAGAGTGGAGACGACTACCACACGAACAGTTCGATCTTCTGATGGGTCTTCTCTTGGGGGACCTACTGCTAATCGGAGCTACACTACCACATCAGAGACTACCACTCGGGATGACGGACATGGACCTCGCACGTCTTCTTTCACAAGTGAAAGGTCCTATGGGGGTCCAGGTGGTGCTTCATACTTCAGTACTGCCAATTACAAGTCTCCATACGTTGGAAATAGCTTCCGACACATGAGCTATAAATAAATATAGCAAGCTCCATTTGCAAAAACTGGATTATTAACACGAAAACTTGTAGGAGTGTAATACACACACTCAGAAGAAAATTGTCTAAAACGTACTACACACATTTGACTCACAACTTACATTTTGCGAATAAACATACAACTTACTTCTTGTCATCACTGAAGATATATTTTTGAAAAAGATTTTTTTTTGCTTTCACTTCACGAGAAACGCTGTACGACGACAAAATAACGGCCATTTTGAAATATCAGTCAGAGTAGTTAATCTCAAGCTTGTTTCCGTGCTAAATATGGTTATACAACAACTTAGGTTTAAAGAACGCACAATTTGGATTGAAATACGCTTATAGCATAGATTTATTTATTGGTGCAGATAACAAATCGGACGGGCAACTAATTTTAGTAATGTTTTGAGAAATTTGAATAGAATGTACTAATGCTTTGGGAGCACGTTATAAACTATTAGCTTTCTAGATAAGCATCAATACAGATTTTGCAAAAATTTGGGCTAGGATAAAGGCCAAAATGAATCTATTGTATTTTGACTACTTTCTCCGACGAGAACATGAGAGAGAGAAAGTATGACTATTTTTGGAAGCTCATTACTATTACTACAGTGTTTACAACACTTGTCTACTAATAAAATCATTAACTGTAATACAATAAATACGAAAAAATGTTCCAATAAAACAATATTTAAAATCTAAATGACGTTCCACGTTGCCCTATGTTTTCATTACCGGAAATGATGCAGGATATATCAGTTTCGTAAAATACAATTTTATTCCTGGAAAAGCGTGCAAAACCGAAAAACAACAACAATAGGTAACGACATTGACGTCAGAAGAACCGATACCATTCATCTGTCCCATTTAGACTGACAGACCACGAAAACTATTAAATTTCATACTTGTGTAGTGCCTGCTGCTCTCGAAAACTGACTAACTTCTCACAAAAAAAGTTTCGAATGTTGTTTTACGATTAATGACGACAGTGTGGAGAATGTTTAAATTTCTAGTACATATAGAATGATCGTATGAGTTTATGAAGGTCCTCAATAATCTATTATTTTTTACAAATTCTTCTTAATTAACTTTTATTAACCTGCAAGGTAGTTCAGTTCTTGACACGCCAAAACATTAGACGCATATCCACATTCATTTTCCTTTGCATTAAATAGAAAACAAAAATTCCAAACATGTATCCCTGTTGGAAGAACTATTTTTCGTGAATTCTTTTGAGAGAGTGGATCAATCCGATAAATTGTGACTGAATTTCGTTTGAACATTTGCCAAAATTTTGCATGCCAGTGTTGACAATTGGTCTGGAATCCTATCATATTTCACAGTGTTTGTAGCAGTACAAATCAGGGTTTGACTGTATTGTTTATGTTTACCATCAATTATAGTCAGTTAACCAACAATGTCGGTGAAACTGAGAAAAGTAAGAGAGACTCGAAAACCGATCATTTGTGTTGAGGTTTGTGGCATTTGTGGCAGATATCATAGCAGCTTTTAGAAATACTTTCCTGTTTTCCCGCAGCGAACTTTGGCTCATACATCCCAACTTCCGATGAAGTGTAGTTCACGTGAAAATGAGATACAAATTGATATTCGTTTTAAAATGCGAAAGTTTTTATGCAGATTTAAATTGCTAGGCACGCTCTTAAACTTATATTGTTATTACATGTTATGCAAAAACCAGAGATTGCAGCAAGACTAGTTACTAGTTACAGTGTTTATGATCGATGAGTGAAATGATTTTATGGAAAACGTAGTAGATAATTTGTTCATTTGAACATCTTTTAATGTGATCTGGTGAAGCATTAAATAGAACATTGGAATGTTAGTTTGCGTAGGTGGATTGCCGATTTCCGGCAGAAGCAAAAAGCGCACAGGCCTGATAATCTGCAATAATTAAATCCTAAATGAAAATAACAAGATTTCCTCCTCCTTCCAGAAATTGAATTTTTCGTTACGGATTTCTCTTTTATCGTTTAAAGCCAGTTGGACCAGTTCCTGTCGTCACTAAGATTCGTCGTCAGCCTCATTTGGTCCTTGCGTATACCCCAGGAACTAGTAAGGTACACTCAGAAGCTAACATAGAGAACTAGACACAAACAAAAAACTATGTCACACTGATTTCAAAGCCTGGACCACATTATCAACGATCCCGTACATTCCGAGTATTTTTTTGTACACACGATATTAGTTTTCATACAGATAAGCTCATTCTTATCTATCAGTTACATCGACTGTCAAATCGCTGAACTGTAGAGCGTGCGTATCTTCATGAAGTGTGTCAAGAGTTAAAAGATACATAGACTTTTAAAGTTTACTTTCCAATTAATTGTTAGGAACAAAATTACCCTGAAATCATGATGAAAGGAAGGAATTTTGAAAAATCTCTTTTATTGCAAGGAGATGACACGAACAAAAAACAGTTTTTGAATCGTCCCATTACCAATTCATATAAGCGGAAACGGTTTAGTGAAAATTTACACATGCACACTAGACCGAGCTCCACGCCTTTTGAATAGATCGCATTCACGAGGATAAAAATATGAGAAATATCTAATGACAGTGGAACAAGACGCAGATTGGCGTAAAATGAAGGATATTGTACGAAAGAAAAGTACGAGAGGCTGTAATCTTTAAGTTGCAGTGTTTCAAAAGCTCTGCTGGGAATGATGTTCACAACGTTTTACATAAGAAAGACACTGTAAGAAATTGAAAATTCAAATGTGATTTCTGAGAAAAATTATCAAGCCGAATGCACACACCCATATGAGCAAATCTAAAAGCGAGATCGCTATATTTAGTGATTTGCGTGGGGGCAAACGTAAATACATTTAAACTGAATACCTACTGCCAACATTTTCAGATGCGATAGATATGCTACAGCTCTTCCACATCAATGTTTTGCAATGGAAACAGATGTGCCACAGCACTTATTGCGAATTTTTTTAAAAACGAAAACTTTGGACGAAACTTTATTAGCGTTGTTAGTTTTCGACCTGGTAATAAAAAGTCGTCAAGAAAACGTTATCTTGGAATTTTTAGTGGTAGTTGTTAGCAACGAGATTAGAGTGTAGTCCATAATCTATTTTCCATAGATATTATAGCCATTGAGCCTAAATTGGCAAGTTACATACCTTATCTATTCCTTTTATGATGGAATAGTTCTTCTAATGTTCGAATGGAAATTCATAGACGAGAAAGAAGTCAATATCTTGGCGTAGTTCTTCTTGTACATTGAGTATGATTTGTTTAATGCTCCATAGATTTGCAATTAGCAAACTGGCAGTAGCCATCTTCATCGTCAAACTGTCTAGTACGGATTTGGCAAGCTCACATTTTAATATTTTGCATACCTTAATTTTTATTTATTATATGTAGTTTCTGTCACTAAACGATATTTTGTTGCATGCTGTATATAAGCATCTGTGTCCTGATCTCGATTTTGAATTTATTAGTCTAAACTCACCACTTTAAATCTAATTGGCCAATTGAAATACTTTTTGTACATATATTTTTTTGTAAATGTCTCCGTGTTTTCGTCGTCACATATATTTACTAGTCTTCAGTATATGTTCATGTGCATTTTTTTGCAGTTTCGTAATTGAGTTGAGTATTCTTGTAAGCGAAATATTTTTGTGAAGTATTAGAATTTCGTTTGTATGAAGCTGACAGTCGTATGGTGTGGTCTTCGGCATAAACTAGTTTATAGCAGTGTTTTGATAAGGAATATGGAACTGAAAAACATTTTCCGGGAGAACTGTTTAGGGTCACATCATCAATCCGATCGCGATTCCAAGGGTTGCTCACAGACGTCTGGCGTCCGTTCCACCGCCACCTCACCGAGCTCTCAATGGACAAAACTACTACGAAATGCTTGAGTCTGGAATTTCCGGCCATTTTGGAAACAGGATTATTCTCGTAAGATACAGACCAACGCCGACACCTGTACCACAAAGCAAAGTGTTGTACATTGAAGATGTCACTGACTCAAATGTAAGTTAGTTATGAAAACATTTTCATACCAAGTTTCCCAGTTTTTGCAATTTTCTCGATGTAAAAGAGAATCAGTTCCAATCCAATGTAACCTGTCATGTACAAAGTATAAAAATTTTACTCTTAATATTTTCTACTTGATGTCTTTTCCCTAATATCAGAACTACGGGAAAGAGACGCGACTTTTGCGGCGAGAGCTTAGTCCATCACCATCGTTGTATGGCTATGGCTCGCCCTGGGATACATCATCCGCCATGATTCCAATTTCCAGGCCACTCTACAGCCTTCACAACATACCTCTCAGGTAAGCTTCCTCGCAGGAAACACCCCACACTGTTACATAACCGAACTTGCAAATATGAAATACAAGTTCGAGCTTTCTCCCTAAAAATCACTTTCCTTTGAAATGCATAAGTGTCACACACAACACGGGACCAATTGAAAACTTCAAATACATCTATGAAAACAAATATTGTTTCAATTTCTTCTATGACTATTGCATATTGTGTGTTTTCAAAATGAATTTCATTTTTGATGAATGATATAAAATAGCATGAATCATAAAATTTTGTCATGTCAATCAGTTCTAATCGATTTTCCCTGCAAAATGTGTCCAGCGTGATTTGATTTTACGGTTTTTTTTTCTTTTTCCATAAAATATTACAGGAGTGCAAGTGAAGTAAAGGAAATCTCGGATGTTCGTAGACTGTACGTGCGTGACAGAAACCCAGATGTTGGATACAGTCCTATAAACAAAGCGCTCTTGTACCGAATGCCAATGCCAGTTTACGTGGATCCCACACTCCCACAAAACTACTACATAGGTACGAGACGCCGAAGAAACTATTGGAATAATAGAATCTAATAGAATCGGGAAACTCTTGTGTACTTGTTGTTTGTTGCATGATGATGTTATTAAAATACTGCATATAAGATCAACCTTAGTTATGTTTGCAAAAAAAGTCGAATATACAGGAGAAATTTTCCTTTACGAGCTTTTTTTCCAATCTTTACAAATTGTACATAGAAACTCACACCCGCCGACAAAAACTTTTAGCGAACGATATGTGAATACTGTTTGAGGTCTTTTCAAAAAGGCCTGCAAAATACTTTTCCCTTTCTATCCACACCACACAACACATGCTACCTCCAACCGGAAAATGGATTATATTTTTTCCCTTCTCAGTGTGAAAATGTAACCATGCCATTATTTGATTGGATGTGCTTTCAGTCGAAATTATAAGATGAGAATAAAATACACACTTACCAAAAAAAATTCAACGCGTGAGAAAAAAAAGGTACACCTACATTTTCTTTTTTGTTTATTTTATTTTTTTCAACCTAAACACACTACCAAGCGCCACACGGTAAGGATATTTTTTTCTCCGTTTTGTAGTTAAATTGGTTGGTATTCGGATTGAGTCTCCAACCCAATTACCCAATTCCATACTCAACGACCCATTTTTTACGGAAAGTTACACAGTCATCCCTGCAGCACATGAAACTACATGCATATCTTTCAGTGAGCTCACACATCCTTCGTGCTTCAGCATGTATTAAAATCTTAATGATGACTAATTCATGAGGAAAAGGGTGTGTAAACTTGCTTGAAAATAAGTGCAACGACAGATGGAAATAAACACAGCAACCGATAGCGTCATCAACATATTGTGGAGTACATGACTCCATCTACTAAATTGGAAATTGTCACAGTCACAACATTTTCACTGGGGTTCCACAAGAGAAAGCGTTATGGAATGTATCAAGATGGAGAGCGATTATCAAATCGTATAGTGACTACAATAACCTATTCCTATTACGTGATGAGTTCATAGTAGAACGAAGTCAACATGATACATGAGATATAGACATATTTGCATTTTGCCCCTCTTCAATAGCCTCGTTATTTCATTTTTGAAGCTTTCCATTATCCAGTTTCGTTGTTTTATAAAAATGTATGACAATTTTATGCCCATCACGAAGGTTTATTGGGTGTAATGTGGAAACCCACGCGATTTTTATGATAGTTTATTTTTCGAGAGGAAAATGGCAAAGACTGCTGTAGCAACTTTGCAAAAAATGAGGAGAAAGTAGGTTAGTTGTACTCGGCTTTTGTTTGTTAATGTTTTTGTATGAATTAATGGTGTTTTAGTGTTTACAATTTTACATGCCGGTGTTGCCACTTGCTCGCATTATGCTTGATTTTTTTGATTGCCCATTCAAGGTCGAGGAAACTTGGCATGCTTGTCTTTTGCCGGTGGGAGACCAATTCCAAAGCGAAGGCGGTTCTATCCCGAATATGAAGACAAAATACGGGATGAGGTCATCTTCCGATCGTTCTATACGAAACTAAGGGATGCCGCCGCTGTTGGCAGAAGCCCTGGGAAAAGGCGTAAGAGTTAAAACATGCATTGTGCTAACGCGTAACCGTTGCCCGTCATACTTGATGGGAGATAACGTAACACTACTGTTTAGTGTGATCTATAATGCCAGACATGACTAGTGTTTTTTGTATTGTATGTTTTTCCCCTGCTTTTGCAACTTCATCAGCGGTTTACCAGCCAATTTACTACAGCAAAAAAACTATTCTTGGAGAGGAAAATGTGCCTAAACGACAGCCAAAGGTGATTGATTCGCCCTATAAAGTTTTACAAATATGGTTAATTTAGGTTTTGCAGAATGTGAAATGAAACATTTAAAATATTGCTATGAGTTCGCAGTACCAAGAGTTTGTATAACACTTTGCAGGAATCCAAGTGGGTAGAGCGTGCTTTGGCAAATGAAAAGCCTCCTACACCACGAGCCAACAGACCATCGGTACAACCCGCTTCAGTTGCAACCGAAACTGTCGTTGTGCCACCAAGAAAGGAATCCTTGAAATTGGCGAAAACACCTGCCACGCCTCCACCCGTGCAGCCCATCAATGTAACATTGCCTAAGCCGAGAAAGTCTATTACTGAAATTATTAGGGAAGATTTGCCAAAAGTTGAAACACTTCCAGAGGAAAATGTCACTGTAAAAATGCCAAAAGAACCAACACCTGCTCCTCCAGCAGAAGTAGAAGCTAAGGCAGAGGAAACTGTTGTAGTTCCAGCTAAAGCAGAGCCACCAAGAGAACCAACACCACCACCACCGGCACCAGAGAAAGTTGAACCAGAGCCCGAACCCGTAAAGGAAGAGGTACCTCCTCCAGAACCAGTCACTGATGTTGTGGTTCCAGCTAAAGCAGAGCCACCAAGAGAACCAACACCACCACCACCGGCACCAGAGAAAGTTGAACCAGAGCCCGAACCCGTAAAGGAAGAGGTACCTCCTCCAGAACCAGTCGCTGAAGTGCCCGCGGAACCAGCAAAAGAAGTAGAAGTAGCTGCACCAGTGGCTGAAGAAGTGAAGGAGACCGCACCGGTGGAGAAACCACAAGAGCCAGTTGTTAGTGAACCCGCGTCTGTTCCTCAGACTCCAGCAGTTCCAGAGGAAAAAACAGCTCCAGAGACGGCTGCTCCAGCCCCGACTGAACCGCCAGCCCCTCAACCAGCAGAAGAAGCAGCGGCGCCCGCACCTGAGGTACCCGCCCCTGCAGAAGAACCAGCCCCTCCGACAGCCGCAGTTATCGAAGAGCCTCCAGCGCCCGAGCCAGCCGCGGCTGCTCCAGAAACCCCTGCTGAAGAAGCATCGGTCCCAACTGCAGAAACTCCTGCCGCTCCGGCAGTAGAAGCTGAAGCGACGGGTATGGATGGATGAAACCCTATGGATGAATGAATTTTCTAACATCGTGCTTTATCTAAAATATATAATACATGTTTGCATTGTTTTGTCTTTAAATCCTCTTTCAGCAGCGCCTGCAGCAACGGAAGCAACTTCTGAACCCCCTTCAGAGGTTTCAGCTCCTGCTGTATCTGGGGACCAAGAATCTCACGACGAAGCATCTAATAAGGGTGAGGTAGAAGATATTCAATTAGACGAAGAGATAACCCTGGATGAAGTGTGTGACGTAGAAGAAAACGATTTAGAAATCGAGTCCGACGACCCAGGTTGAGTTTCATTTAACAATTTTAACCTCTTCTTCTCTTTTCTGTCATTTCATTCTCAAAATAACTTTCATCTTTCTCTGTGCATTAATTCGCGGGTTGATTCCCGGCTCTTGTACCTTAAGCGGAGTATGTCCTTCAATTCAATACCTTTTAATGCATAGCATAACTCATCATTTGCGAAAAGAAAGTTGATCCAATTTCAGCAATTGTGATCTGATCATATATCACATCGCTCTGTTTCATCGCAAAATTCGCAAAATGAAGTTCGCAGAAATCAATTGCTAAAAGGAACGTTCTTAATGTCATAGCTCCTACGATGACGAATGATGTTCATCTCCACAATATCCGTTGAACCTCAGTTTTGGGAGAATCTGAGTGTAAAATTCATAGTTTAATTCAAGATCAATGCTTTATGCCAATTCAGCCAATTGCCAGTGTTAAGGAATCTCTTGATGTCTGGTTGATGCATTGAATTTGGGAAACTTTTATGTTACATCCAGTCATATTTATAATTTAATCCTTCAATCAAATGAAATAGTTTGTGATACTTTCCCGGCACAAGTGAAAGCAATTTCTCCCAACTTTTCATGCACTCTTTTCATGCGTTAGTATAATAATGAAATTAGATGGAGTAGGAGGATTTTGAAGTATAATGCATGAAAGTGACAGGTAATACTCCTGTTTTTTTTTTGTTACCTATCTATAATGCTTATAAACCGCTCAAAACTAAAACAACTACTTGATTTGCCTCTTACTTACGCTTTCTCTTTTAATGTTTTAATTTTTTCACTCAAGACTTAATTTAAAGACCATTGTAGTGGCGATTAAAAAATTGAATGAATAACTTGCTATGGGTGGACAGAGGCGAACGAGTCTATTGTGGCAGCAGTAGAGGTACCGCTGCCAGTTGTAGAATCCCCGCAAACGACAGAGGGATCATCTGCTACTGAACCTGCCAACGACCAGCAGGATGTAGTACCACCCGCCCCTGTTAGGTAAGACGCTTCAAGCATAGCACGTGTATTTCAAATCAAAGTAATTATAAATTTTTAGCTACATTTTATATTTTGTATGGGTACAATTTTAACATGGTCTTTGCTCATACTGTAGTGTTTTTCTATGAACTTTTTTTTTCTTCAGTTCAATTAATAAATCTTTCATTCAAAAATTTGGAATTTTCAAAATAGTCATTATTTCTGCCAGGATAATTGTTAAATTTTGTTGCAGCTTTATCATGGGTTTTAATTTATTCTGTAGTTTCACATTGCACTGGTAATTCACAATACTAAACTGCCTTTTTTTATAGAACGAAAAGTAAATCTTGTAGTAAAATATTTAAAACGGAAGTTTCTAGTATCTGCTCAATTACAATAGCAGAGTCGAGTAAATAATGTAAATACGAAGCAATTTTCTGTATTGCTATACCATACAAGAGTCGTATTCTAAGCACTAGAAAAATGTTAACTATTTAATGGATTAATCATGTGGTTATGTGATTAATGATACTATTAGCAACTATTAATTCTTCTATAAACTTAGCATTGTGGTAGCTGACATTGATGGCCCGATTCCGGTTCAAGAGGAAGCCCCTGCGGTTCAGGAGGAACCTTTGACTGTGGAGCAGATTCAGGTGCTTGCATAAAAGAAACTGTTTTTGAAACTATTTTAATGAACAGTCCACAAGATAAAACCACATTAGTGGAATGAGAAAAGTTACACATCATGGAATATATCATGGAATATATAAAAAGTTTTCTCTTGTCAAACAGTTGAACTCACATTTTCTCACTGGATTGCATATCACAAAATCACTCACAGGCTATTACTCATTGAAACTTCTTCCAAATTACATTTATGCACTATAAAAACCGATTTTATATCCAGTTCACTTTTTGCTTTCCAAATAAAAGACACATCACACAATTCAAGATATTTTGCGAATTTGATAAGTTAATCCTCTACCTGATATTTTGTGTAGTTGTTATTCCCATGTTACAGTAATTTTATTTAGATGTCGTATCCTAGTTCTTGTCCATCATCGTTAGTATTGATTCTTTTACATTTTTTAACACAAAACGATCACGATCTTGTGAATCCAGGTGTACGACTCATCCCCATCCCCATAGCTACATTTAAGTAGCCCTAGATAGTTTTGATATACGCATTGTCATGTCACTCGTAAAAGTTTTGGACGTTTTTTGTTACCTCCACATTTTTTTCCATTTTTTAGCAGTAGTACCACTGATCGTTAGATTACTGCTGTTTTCGCGTATGCTGCTTCTACTACAGTCTTCCTGTTATCGACACGGTGCTTTTTTGACGGTGAATTGTTTTCTTACGGGCTATCATGAAATTGTTGTTCACACCTTGTTCCAGATTCCACACTGATTTGTGAGTAGATTTTGTACAGAAGCACATTTGACTTTTTGTCAAACTGCAAGTAGTCGCTTTTGCTAATACTTGTATCTCTGTATCAAATGTAAATGTATATCTCAGACTCATATTTCGTACTAGTTGTATTTGTAGGTGACTTATTTTGTTGTGAAGATTGATATAACATACTTGTAAACAATATTTTATTTACTATTTAATATTTTGCAATTTACAGCCCTTTTTACATGTCGAAAGTTTTTATTTCCTTATATATAGTTTGTGTTGGTGTGATATGTGTATTTTGTTCCTAACGAAAAACAACAAACTATACAAGCTTTAAAAACCAGTTTTTAATTAATTTCTCAGCAATTTTATTTTGGCATTAGAATCCACAAGCACATTTCTCTATGCATAGACAAAAAACAGTTGCTGGTTGCCATTCATCGTTAAGTAATAATTTAAGTAAACGACTACTAGGCATCAGATAGTTTTTCTATAACACCACCAATCATTCATCACATTTACTCGTGTTAGAGTATTTAACAAGTTAGTACAAATTCGGATTTTATTAGTTTTAAATTACCCTCATACAAGAATGTGCCCAGCACACAGTGTAAATAAATAAAAGCGAAAGTATTTTAACACGATAGATAGTTTTACGAACTGCACAAAATAAAACAACATATTTTTTACATGAGGAATTTCCGAACATGAATACTTCATGCGTTTCAATGTCAAAGAAATTTTAACATTAACTTGAAGTGGTGTTTATGTGATAAATGTCGTCTTTTATCTGTATGTCTGTCGTCTTTCTGTCTACTATAAAAAACTACATCTGAAAAGTATGAAAATTTTTTAATTCAGTAAAGCTCACATTCCTGTAAATAATACTTTTCAATGACATACGTCTTTACTCTGTACTGCTTAAAACTCTGTCTTGCAGAATGCGATTAAATCATATCCCCGACTGAAAATGGCTTACTTTCTTCTCTTTTTTTGATTCATGGAACCCACAGGCAGAAGCTGAGCGAAGACGAGCCGAATTCGCACAACTCTTAGAAGAACACGCAGAACTTGTAACAACTGTGACAAAACTAGAACGTGTTGCAGTAATAGTGAGTAAATCTTGTGCGGAAGCTCTAGCACAGCAAGGAACATGAAAACAGTCATCTTCATCCTCCAGAGAGTCTCAACAAAGAGTAGATTATAGTTCAACAAAGTGTGGAATCCGGTTCTAAAAAAACATTCATCATTTAAAGTAAAAACAAGAAAAAATATATATCTGATTACACAAAACTATAAATTATGCAATAGATAAGGTGTAGGTAATTATCAACGAAACAACAAGAACTTTGTGAAGTGCCGATGCTATGTTTTACCGAAAAAGCTGAGAATACAGTCTGCTGGTGCCTTAACATGTTTACCTGGATAAAATATATACATCGGTACTATTCTTAATAGCGAGAAAAATTCTTTCGGTTATAAAAACGACTGTTAATCTTAATCACTATGTTCTGGTGCTGCATTCCTAATTCTGCTAAGAGAAAGTAAGTACTACTACTACGTGTAAGTTTTGAGTTAATTTTGTTGTTTCACATTTCAGTTACTCTTGGAGAGTGACATTTTGTTTAGACTACAAAAAACAATGTCGTCCACCTGTATGTATTCATGTCCTACTCAAAAAGTATTATTTTTAGTCTGTTTTGCTGTTCACAGTTACTTTTACTGTTACAAAGCTCTGAATCGCTTTGCCCCTAGCTACAGCTTGAAGATTTGGTATTTATGCAAATACAGAAATTACATTTGATGAATTGAAACTTTAGAAAAAAAATCATGCGATTATGTAATCACGGAAAAATTCTTTTCTGACATGCTTTTAGTAGTCTTACGACTGACACTTTCAATTGTGACACATTATAAATTATTGCACACGCATTTTAATATAAAATACATGGAATTATTTTATTTTAGGGTAGAATGATAGATTACTTGTATAAGCTGTTTCCAAGCACAATCTGTTTCTGTTTCTTTTTGCCCCAGTGGTTCGTACCTTTACTTTAGATTCCGTAGAACAGCTAAATGATACTGTGTTTCAAACATGATGGACCTTTTTCATATTATAATATTATAGTTTTTCTTTGCACTATTGTACTGTCTGTACTGTTGTTTAATGTATTCCTTAGAAGTTTCCTTTTTTCTTATTCATAATTTTGCAGTTTCAATGGAAGGTAACTCCGTCCGATTGATGGCTTAATTAGAGACAAGAGAATTTTATTTAGTTGCTTCGACTGTTTGTTTGAAACACAACTCTATTCTTTCAAATTCTCAAATTCTTTTCTAACTAACTAACCTATGTTTATCTTATCGTCAATTAACATAATATATTCTCTTAAAGGTCAGTTATAAGATATATCTACTGTTATGGATATGGGATTAAAATAAAGACAGTGTGTAGAGCTAAAATATTACGTGTATTTTTGTTATGTTTGTATGACTTTCTGGCAAGCATGAACTGCTGGTGAAAGTTAGTTTTTCTATAGTTACCATGGAGACAATGGAAACGCATCGCTTTTTAGAGGCAAAAAATCTGTAATTCCGTATGTGAAATACTGGAAAATTCATGGGGGAAGCAAAGGTGAGTCTAATTTGTGTATTTGTAACCAGCGCTGCTTGATAGATTGTCTAGATGTTTCATTTGCTCGCAATAGTCGCGTATCATCATTAATCGTGCATAATGCAACTGCAAAGTCAGCCGACTAACTAAACTCTTACATTGAGGATCTGTCTCTTAGCTTTATTGGGACTCATGATTTATATTTCCATACAAACAGTGCCAATTTGTCAGTACATCATCGAAAAATACCAAAGGGGAGAGTGACAGTCGGTTGATGAAAACAAACGAGAAATGATAAATGAATTGAGTAACCGTGGTGAATCGGAAGTATGGAATAGTCACGATTTACCTATTGGTTGCACCCGCTGCCTGCAACGTGCAGGGCTATGGTTATACCTACAAAATACTTAAACATTCCACATCCGTATGCAATAAGACAAACACGACTTGACACACGCCCTCTTATATTGAAGATTTTTTAAAACAAAAAATGACGTTTCCAAGTGCATAAGGGATGGAATTTATTTTACCTCGTTTGTAAACTTCCTGGAGGAAATATTACAGGACTCACTCTCATTGAAATAGTAAGTTCCAAAAGAATAAGCTCACATTTCCACAATATTTTACACATGCACATAATGAGAAGTTGTTCCATAGAGACAAATTGGTCGAATTCCAAGGATATTGCAACCGTGTAATTACTAAAAATTGTGTCTCTCGTTTCCTTATTGTTTTGTTTCGTGTGTGTTTTACCGACCTAGAATAGTAGAATGGTTTTCAAAAGATGGAAAAGCATCCCATCCTATCTTCTATGTATACCGTGGGGCAGAATTCAAAATACACCGATGACCGAGTGCGAACCTCAACCCGACCATTCACTCATTACTCTCCTAAACTCTCGTGAAAACTGACATCTTATGTCATGTTAGTAATAAAACCACGGATTTCAGCTTTTCGTCAAGTCAACGTTACCATCCGAAGCAACATGTAATTTGGCCTTATAAGTAACTCACAATCTTTTTGTTGTATTTTCTCTTGTTAAAAGTGAAATTGTGTTAATTAATTACTTGGAAATTACATGTTACACAAAATATTTTTCCAAAGTTGATGATTGATGATGCATAGGATTTCAATTCTGTTTTCATTGACACATGAAATTAAAATGCACATTTTGCTTTGAACAACTTTTCTTACTGTCATGAAAAATTGTTGGTAAGAATATTATCTGGATATTTAAAAACGATTATATAAAGATCTTGTTTCCATCTTCTTTGTCAAATGTGTAAGCGCCCATTCTTCCGGCGAGGAGAATTTCTTTTGAACACGAGGACAATACAGCAACCTAAACATTGCTTACATGCAATTAGTTGCCTGCTTCTTGATTATATGAATGTGAGGTTACCTGTGTTGTTTTCATTTGTTGAGACGGTTTTATGGGCCCAGACAAACCACAAACAGCACAAAATGAATTGGTATAAGCCTACTAGTGAAAGTTACTTGTTTCTCACTACCGCGAAAGCTTTTATATGAATAATTGTCCCCCAAGGAACCCTAATATTGGTATTTACTAACCTCCAACGAGATTCCATAACTCTGTCCTTTTGTTTTTATTGCCTAAAGTTCCTGCTTCCTCCGAGACGTGAACCAGCTAACATTCCAAAATGATGATGCACCACCAAGAAGTATTTTGGTACATGATTGCATATAGTTATTCGCTACAACAACATCATCTCTCCCCTTCTCTTCGTCCCCAACTTCAACCCTCCAGCGTGGACTCGCAACCTCACACAATTTCGGACGCTCAAATACCTTTCCAATTTCCGCATGTCCACACTTGAGAAACGTCAGGATACTTCCACCCCACCAGAAGATGCACAACCAAGTAATAACAAAGTTTACTCTTCCGTCCAAATCGGAATTCTTCACGCGTAAAGCTTTCGTAGAAAACGAAAATATTTTCTGATTGCAGCAACATTTGCAGGGTTACATTTCATACAATGAATTAATGTTAGCCAGAAGGCTGTTGTCACATGTGTTGCAGTTGCAATGCTTTTATTACAAAATACTTAATATGGGCTGCATTCAACGTAAGTCGATTAGTTCATGAACATTACCGCAATGAACTTCATTATATTGAATCATAAAATTCCTTTTGACCACTATAAATAGTTTAGATCAGTCTTAAAACATGGTGGCTTCCAATTTAATTATAACTAATATAACGGTAACTTGTTTGGGGTCTTCAGTTCAGATATTACCGTTGGCTGTATGTAATATAAGTACATAACAAATGACAGGGGAATAGCAGTATATTGTTAAGCAACACTATTTTCCCTGACAATGGAATAGTAAATCTTATTCCTCCCTTTACTTGTGACAGTTTAAAGTAACCATATTGTCTTGCTTCCCTCCAAACTACAATTTTAATAACTCTTCTGACCCTCTTGTGAGTTAATATACTACCGGAAATAGGATTCAAATAGAGGTTTACTGTAGGAAAGCAGAGTGAATGATGCACGATCTTCCGGTCAGCAAACGACTTGGTTTCATTGGTTTTATAATTTGTATTCCATGGCAGAAGTTGAACAATGACGAATATCCTTAAAAAGAAGTGGAGACAAAAGGATTGTTCACAACTGTACTGTAAAATAACTTGGTTGGACATGAATAAAGAATCAATACAAATTTGAAACGTCATTTATTCAGTTTGTTGATTCCCATCGGAAGGGATATAAAAAAGAAACGTCTCCGCACATAAAAATCTCTGTAGGTAACATATTATCGATGAGGATAAGTAACAATATCGAATATCATAAAATACTGTTATCCAGAGTTATTATAACAAGTGTCATCTCATGTATACTCACGTCCTTATGTTGCTGTCAAGAGGATGATCAAGCATGAAGAATTGAAGGAGGCGGAGAAAAATATGAACTTTTTTCCATTCCTTTTTCTTTATCTTGAGATTTGATATGCTGATACGGTAACAATGGGACTTTTGCCTAACTCATCATTTCGTTGGAGTGCGTGTACGGGTAAAATACTTAGGAAAACCTGAAGAATCGGCTTGTCACTTTACTTGTTTAAAAAATGCTTATGCCTGTGTGCTAGAAAGACAAACGTAGAGCTTTGAAAGGCTAGCGTCATATTATGATGTATGAATACCTAATAATAATATTGAAATTGGATTTCAGAGATTTGATATATTTGGCATGAGTCCATTTTCCAAATAATATGCTGTATGCCAAAATGACAGTATCCAAGGAAAAAAGAAGAAAATTTTCCTCTCAGCACCAATGAACATGTTGATCCTTGTCGATGTGCATGCTTGGAACAGTTTATTACAAAAGTGGAACGAATGAAAACGGTGGAAGAATATCAAAATGTTACAGAATAACGCATCATGTGGTATTCCAGCATGGCATATAAAACCTCGATAAAATATTTCAAACTTACGAATGTAAAAGTAAAAAATTGTAATTTTTGAACTGTTTTGCAAAATCAGAAGTATAATTGAACTTACACGTTACCATAAGGAAAAACTAATCCAGTATAAGTAGGAGGATAATCCAGGTATTAAAACTTACAACACACTAACACTTTTATTGTTATAGTACGTGTTTTAAAATAAAATATGCATGTGTGATACAGATGAAGGGAACATTGATGGGAGACTTTTCTTTCTTATCTCCATAATCTCTAGGTAAAAAATGAAGCATGCTAACGGAGACTGATTGCTGCAGTCAAAACTCCAAATGAATAAAATCAAAGAAAGTTGAGGACGAAGGAGGAATACGGATGGACAAAAAATGAAATGAATAGTAATGGTCGTGACGTGTAGCTGCATTTGATTAGGCATGGAGAAGAGGTCGATTCAGCAAGCGCAAGGGGAAAATTCCTTTACTCGCATAAGGAACAATTCAAAATGCTCACATGATATGACGCTTTTGTATTTCTCGAATAGATTTATGATGTATGCCTTCGGGTCTTCTCTTAAAAGTCTGTGGATGACTGAATGCCTTCGGTTTGGAGAGAACTAGAATGTGTGCTGCAACTAATTCCATGCTTGCGAGAAACAGTTCATGCTACCTACTACCTGGAAGCGAATTTTAGTATGTCCTTTTTGAATGCGTAAAGTTTGACTGATGCTACGGCTTGTGAAAAAATAGAAAGAACCTTCGAACAAAAACGTGTGATTTAAATGTATTGAAAAGCTCCCTCGCACCTGTGTTGGGCTTAGACAGGATGATGATGTAGAAATTACTAATTGCGGAGGCTGGGCTTATGTAACTAATAAATTGTTCGTAATGAGGTGCAGCAGCTAAAGATGT
>JAAXOA010000510.1:0-22746 GCA_036561885.1 Salina celebensis
AGATTTCGCACGGACAGACAGACAGACGGACAGACGGACAGACAGACGGACAGACGGACAGACAGACATCAAGCACAATCTTATAAAGTAGCTCCGCTTACAGCTTTCGCTACTTAATAAGTTAATTTAGTTCCCGAGCCCCCACATAGTAGTTTTCTTCCCACAAATTATACTTCATTTCATGCACTAGTTATAGTTTCCTGGGGTGAAGAACTTGTGATTTCTTACGAATACGTGGACGTGGACGCATACGATTATTAGACGAAAACCTTATCAAGGTTTTTGTGGAAACTTGCTTAACGTAGTTAAATACACAAAGATTGGAGCAGTAAAAAATAAACAGTTTTAACTACCAAATGGCCCATTTTCTAGTTTGAATTGACTTTGTTGGAATGAAACTGTGGAAAACAATTTTGAGCAGAGTCTGCAGGCAGAGTTGTTGCACACACGCATTGAGATGTGCAGAGCGATCTGGCAACCAAGTTACGAGTTACGCATTCACTGGGACTTGCATCCAAAACTTGTAAACGTCATGGTTTCCACAGGACTTCCATTAGCCCGATTAGCATCCAACCGTTGTAATTTTGGACCACATGGAAACATTTGGTAACTTATTTTCAGATTCTTTCCTTCCGTTGATTCGACAGTATTCCATACTTTCCATTCCCATCATTCCATTCCAACCAGGAAATATTAGTGGTAACATTTGTGTATTTTGAATACAACTTATCGTAAAGCAATACAGTCGACAATGGATGACGGAGACGATCTTGACCTTGAAGCTGATGAAGGGGCAGGCTCAAGTTAGTTGCTGATTTCCAGTGTACTTTATACGAAACAGTACTATAGTTTTTGCTTGACAACTTTTTTGTTGTAGATAATGAGAAGAGACGATCTTCCAAGGGAGGCGGACCCTTCGGTAGAGGGGTTGAAGGAGCTCAAGAAGCTGCCGAGCGTCGGAAGATATGGGCAATGGCTGCAGCGTCTGCAGCTGAAATGATCAAGGAACTAACATTGAAGGAGCCTCCTAAGTTTGACGATGTGACTAAAGTTTTTGCCCCTATAAGTAAGAGATAGCTGATCTATTAAAAAGCAGTTTGCGCAAAAGCTTTAGTTTTATCTTTCATCTCAATTAGCCCCAGCCGCATGGGCAGAGAAGCGTTCGGCACTTGAAGCCCTCCGAGGCACAATCGACGATATGGAGGAAATAACAGACGCCCAAATAGCTGAGGAGCTGTTCTACGATATGGACGCCAACGATGAAGACCTTATTGGTTTCCTTGGTCCTAGCGACAGTCATCTCAAGTCCAGGCTACGTGCTTCATTCAATGCCAAAGGGAAAAAGTCAATGGCCGACTTTTTCGGAGCGACGAAGCCACAGGCGGCAGAAACTATTCGTCGTATTTCAACCGCCACAGATGGTGCCGAAGATGGCGAAACTAGAAGAAAGTCTTCTAATGCTACGAATTTGTCAGATGACCATGAAAAGTCGCCCTCCGGTCAATCGTCAAAAATGTCAATCGCTGAAGAGTCCTCTGATGGTAAGCAATTTAAAGAGATTTAAAGTAAACATATATATTTTCGTTATTTAACATGATTGTATGGTGAAAACAGCAACTAGAAAAGGCAGCGGTCCGACAACAAGAGCCCAAAGTATTTCAGCTTCTGCTGACGACTTTTTCGGGGATGAGGACTCGGAGGAGGGAGAGTCGGCCACTGTACCTGAAGAAGGCGGTGAGGAGGGCGAGGCGGACCTTTACTTCCCAGCAGAAGTCAACATTAACGTTGATGAAGCATTGATAGGCTTAGAAAGCTTGCTTGACGAGTAAGTGAAAGTTTTCTTACTTTGCCCCACTTTTACTTTCTCTTAAAAGCTCTACGTTTTCTTTGTATTACTCAGCTTCAAATTGGAGTCCCGGATTACAGATCGGTTTAAGTATAAGCTTATCAATAAGTACAGCTTGTTACTCCAAGCTCTGATAACCTATCAAGAAAGAGAAGTGGACACGATAACCCATTTGCAAACCAAGAAGAAAATCTTGAATGCACTCCACCAGTTTGTAAAAACAGAAGCCGAGCTGGCTGCAAAAGCTGTTGTAGCTGAAGACGAGAAAGACGAGGATAAAGAAGACGGTCAGGGCATGGATGTAATGGGGGCTAACGAAGAAGGCGACAAGGGAGAAAATAAGGGAAATGTTGGGCTGTCGATTGAAGAGATGCCGGCGGCTACAATTCGCGAAACTTTGCTAAGCCAGAAAAATCGGTATGTGAAGAACTATGTTCATCCGATATGTTTTTTGAATGATAAATTAATCTATGGGTCTTGTTAGATTGGACGTTTTAGAGTCAATGAAAAAGGTCCATGTTTTGCAGTTAAAACAATTAGAGTTCGAAAGGACCCTTTTGAGCTTGCACTACAACAAAATGGTGAAGCCTAGTGATCTCTCTAAAGAAGTTAAAGTAAGACTTACGACAAAAATCCAAAGATTTTCCAAATCTTCGTGACTTTTTCAAACTGTTTTCCTTTCCCTCTTCTAATTAGGAGGGAAGACGTGTAGTGAACGAGCTCCAGCTTGAAATATCATCCACTCACCAGGAAATGGGCCAGATCCAAAATGAAATCCGAATGCAAGAGAAGCATGTAATGGAAGAAGAAAAGTCTGTTGAAAAACTAGAGCTGGAAGTTCTCACCAAACAAGGCGAAGTCCAGATCCTGGCCAACAAACCCATCCACGTCGCGAAAGAAGCTGACCGCGAATCTAGAATACTAGAACAACTCCAAGACAACCACGACGCCATCTGCAAAAAGTACATGGACATGATGGAGTCGCACAGTAGTTGTCAGGCACAAGTAGACAGACTTCTAGCGGAGCTGACCGCCCTCACCAAAACGGAAATTAAGTTGCAAGCCCAGAGAAAAGAGAACTTGAAAAGTTACGATGCTCTCATGGCGCAATATGACCAGTTGTCCAGTCGAGAGCACATGCTTTTAGAACGCACAACCCTCATCGCCGAACGGATGCAGCAGTTAGTTAAAACTAAAAAGAAACTGATGGAAGAGCACCATAAAATTACTAACGATTCCCATAAATTCGTCCGGGAAGCTACACGACTTGACAGAACTATTAAAATGGCTGCCGACTCTTATCTAAATGCGCGTCTAGCTTATGACAAGATGCGGAGCGCCTTTGACGCTGCCAAACCCGGGGAACAAACCCAGCAGTGGGAAAAACTGAGTAGAATGTTGCAAAAGGAAATATTCAATTTGAAAAATCATCTGGATAGAACTCTGGACGAGGCAAAATACCGGGGCGAAATGGTTGCAAAGTTACAAGAGAAACTGAACGAGCTTTATGAAAGCCATCTTGTTAGTGGCAAGGAGCTGCAGGACTTGATCCGCGCGACGGTCCGCAAGCGACGAGAGCGGGAGGAGAAGTCGGCGCAGTGTATCAAGCTGGAAGCTCAGATTACAAGAATTTTTTATGAGAAGAAAATCAGGGAAATTGCAATTAATGAGTGCCTCCGCTCTGAAAAGATTATATTTCGCCTGTTGACCCGGATTCAGAAGAAGTTCAACCAACTGAAAATGGAGAAGTCGGCGGTTATAAACGAGCTCTCTGTGGCCAGGGCGCTGTATCAAGAGACGAAAGCTAAAACTGAAGATTTGGAAAACAAGCTGAATGCTTATATCACCCAGACTCAGTTGTTTGAGTCGATGACTAAAGAAAAGTATTTTACTTTACTGAACGCCCGCATTAAAAGGGACTCTATTAAAAACGACGCGATGCGGAGTCGAAACAAGTTCAGATTTTCCAGAAAGCAGAAGCTGGAGTTGTTGCTCAATAATAAAGTGCTCAGGAGGGAACAAGAAAGACAAAAGCTCGAGAGTGTCAAGATCCGGAAAGAATTTGAAAAGAGCACTTCTGAGGCGGATGAGAGGGCGATCAAGTACAGAATCAGGATTGAAGAAGTTTGCACTTTCCATGAATATATTTACTGTTATGATAAAATACTTCTGAGAGGATCTGAAGAAATCATGATGCGGGAAATCGAAAGGCAAAAGTTAAACGCGCTTTATGAAGAAACTCGAAAGCACATTTTTATTGTGCAAGCAAAGTATGGGGAACCATGAGACTTTCTCTTTTGCTTTCACTCTCCATGTAAAATTGTTTAATTCTTGTTAATATTATTTTTCAATAGCCAACCTGACGAAGGAGACTATTTCAGAAGGATTGAAATTTTGCGGGAAAAGTTCTACAAAGTAACCGACACAAGAAGAATGTTAGAGGTTAAATTAAACGAAGACGATAATCCCGCAAGGTGAGGTTTCTAAAAATATGAATTATGGAGAAAGCTCATGTGTTAAACTTAATGGTTGTTTGCTATGTTGGTTTACAGAGTGCGAGAAATTGACTTTGACAAAATAAAAGAGAAAGAGAACGTAACAGTCCTGGAGAAGAAGCTCGACTGGCAAGAGGAGTGTTTGGCAGTACGAGATGTGATCGGGTTAGAAAAGGAGCTCCTGGAGAATCATTTAACTTCCTTAGCAGAAGACGCCCTTCAGCAGGCCCTTTACCTGAAAGACTTCTTTGGCGAGCATGTGAAGGCAGTGACAAATATTCGCAGGTGTTTGGGCAATTTATCGCAACAGATTGAGGGATTTATTTGTGAAAATGCAATTGCGGCTGCGCAAGCAGATCTTGCTGAGAAGCATTTTAATCACTGCAAGAAGGTTTTACATGAGGCCGAAATAAGGTTCGCAAACGGGGAAGCGCCAACGGACGCGATAGGGGAAGAATGGGACCGGATGCAGTGGAGGAAAGAGATGATTAAAAAGGCAAATGATAATTACAACCGGCCTGGTTTCTATAGACAAGTCGTTCCGTGGAATGGGGCCAAGATTCAAGCCAGCAAATGGACCATTTGTGATGCAAATAGGAGGAAACTGGAGGATCCTAAAGATAGCGTATTGGGATGGAGATTTAGTGCGGTTTCAGATCCAATCGCAGAAAAGTTTTCCAACAGTTATGTATGCCGACAGTCTGCAGCCTCCAACAAAGGGAGTGGATACTGTGCTCGACGCTCGGCTGGACAGATTTTTGGAACTAACAGCTACAAACCAAAGCCGGCAACTCCTAACAAGAAAGTCTCTCCAATTAAAAGTGCAACGAAGAAATAATAAGAAATGAAATAAGTTGAAATATATTTTACAAGGGAGTGGAAAACAAATGTACTTGTATTTAAGCGTGATTTTTCATTAATACAATATTATACAATCATAGTTTTAGAAAGGATCACGCAAATTACAAGCAGTAGATTTTATACTATGAGCTATAGGAGTAGACGAATAAATACTTGAACATTTGAATAACAAGATTTGTTTGAGACATCTATGGTTTAACTACGAGGGCGAATTTTTGTCGATTGCAAAAACCAAATCAGTGTTTCACTATAAAAGATGCTTTTCTTAACTTGATAGCAATACCGATCTTATTATGACTAAATATCGTTTCTTGCCAATACTTCGCAATTTAGTACGAACGAACTGCAGGAGGTACTGTGTCGCATTCGTTCTTGTCTAACGTAATGTCGATTACTGGACGATAGGTAAGAGTAACTTTTCCTGAGTCGATGTCCACCCAGGAGAGTGTGTGCTTGCGCCAGTGTTCTTCTAAAGGCTTCGCTTTCTGGCCGTCGATAGGCTTGGAATAATCGATTTCATCTACACGGTCTTTGAAGTCTTCTCTGGCATGGGCGCCACGGGATTCCTTACGTGCTTCTGCGCCATTAATGGTCTGTACAGCGTTTACCATCAGGTTTTGGAGTTCAAGGGCTTCAACGAGGTCGGTATTCCACACCATTCCGCGGTCGAAGAGCTGAAAAATAGATAACGAATTCAGCAGAAGTTTTACTTAGATAGCTTGGATTTAGCAGAATTTCCACTATTAGTAGTTACCTTAAGATCCTTCATTCCTTGGTATACTTTTGCCACCTTTTCAACTCCTTCCTTGAGTACAGGGCCAGTCCTAAACACAGCAGCGTGATTTTGCATGTTTTTCTGTAAGTCAAGGCGGAGATCGGCAACAGTTGTTTGTCCATTGGCGTGTCGCAGCTTGTCCAAGTTAGCCACGGACCAGTCTCCAGCGTTTTCTGACAAGTCTCTTATCTTTTCACCGGGCTTGTTTACCTCTGCAATCTTCTTAGCGCAAGCACGTCCAAATACTACCAAGTCGAGGAGGGAATTGGCTCCCAAACGATTAGCTCCATGAACTGAAGCGCATCCTGAGTGATACAAAATCAGCGAGTGCTACTTCATGAACCAAAGGTATTGAATGATGACAATATTTTATTTAAAAATCTTACCAGCTTCACCACAGGCATACAGTCCAGGAACAATTTTATCCCCACTTTCCTTGCTGTGCGTGATTACTTGACCTGTGTAGTTAGTGGGAACGCCGCCCATGTTGTAGTGAACCGTTGGCAAGACTGGAATTGGCTCCCGAGTAACATCCACTCCCGCAAAGATCATCGCAGTTTCTGAAATTCCTGGCAATCGGGCTGCAAGTTGTTCTGGTGGCAAATGGTGAAGCTGAAGGTATACATGATCCTTCTCAGGTCCACAACCACGGCCCTCTCTGATTTCAACCGTCATTGCTCGTGAGACGACGTCACGGGAAGCTAAATCTTTAGCGTTTGGTGCGTATCTCTCCATGAAACGTTCTCCCTGGCTGTTAATTAAATATCCACCTTCTCCACGACATCCCTCAGTAATCAAACAACCAGCTCCGTAGATTCCAGTTGGATGGAATTGCACAAACTCCAAATCCTCGTTTGGAAGTCCAACACGGGATATCATTGCTGTTCCATCTCCAGTGCATGTGTGTGCGGAAGTGCACGAGAAATAAGCTCTGCCATAACCTCCAGTAGCTAACACAGTATTCTTCGCTTTGAATCTGTGGATTGATCCGTCTTCGAGACAAAGTGCAATAACTCCGACGCATTCACCTCCTTCCATTAACAAGTCAAGAGCAAAAAACTCTACAAAATACTGGCAGTCGTACCTGAGCGACTGGCCGTAAAGTGTATGAAGCAATGAGTGTCCTGTGCGGTCAGCTACGCAACAGGTACGATGGGCCTGGCCTCCCTTTCCGTACTTGAGGGATTGACCTCCAAAAGCACGTTGGTAAATTTTACCGTCATTTGTTCGGCTGAATGGCATTCCTGCGATAAAAGGTGAAATCTTAGTTTTTCATGAAGAATAAGAAAATTCTTGAAGATAACTTCCACTGTGGTAGCTTACCGTAGTTTTCCAATTCGATGATAGCCTTTGGTGCTTCCTTCGTCATGTAATGGATAGCGTCTTGATCTCCTAGCCAATCGGAGCCTTTGACAGTGTCGTACATATGCCACTTCCAGTCATCGTCTTCCATACTTCCAATGGCTGCATTGATACCTCCCTGAGCTGCAACAGTGTGAGACCGGGTTGGAAATAACTTTGTAATCACAGCAGTTCGGAAACCTTCTTCAACTAAGCCAAACGCTGCACGAAGACCGGCACCTCCAGCTCCAACAACAACAGCATCAAAAGTATGATCTACCACAGGATAGTCTTTCCCAAGCTGTAAATATTGGGAGATCAGTTGTTAATTCTGACTGTCAATTATGTAAACTGGGAATGCTAACACAGAAAGATTTCAAGATATTATTAAAAAACACTTACAGTCTTTGTTTTAACTGTGGAAGCTTTCAAAGCAGTAGTGTGAAGCTTTTTTGGAACCCATCCCGCTCCGTGAGCCCCTCCCTATAAAAACAATTACAATTTACAAAACCCTCCTCCTCCAGTTCATGACAACATGACATCAAGTTCAGTTCACTTACCTTTTTTGATAGCAGTGAACCAACTCCTTGGAAAAGCCTGGAAGTGGCCATGATTCCAAGTATACGACAATTTATACAACTCTCTGTGTAGAACAGTTTAACACAAAATGTTATTAGTGTTTAATCAATTCACATGTTTATACTCTGACTTTCAAACATACCTGAATAAGGACCTTCTACTCGTGTTTTACAAAACAAATGGAGATTGTCTTCACAATCCCTTCTGATGTCTTCCGACTTTCACTGTTATGTAATCCAAATTTTGGCCAGGATTTTCTAGAAAACAGCTTGAAAAACATATCTCACATGATACAATCCTCAGCTGTAGGTACTCCACACTTTTTATGCATACGACGTTTTCAAATAACTCGCAACTTTATGGGCAGATCGCACTGCACTGCACATCTTATCCTTTGTTTTCAACAAAACTTGTACACCAAGGTTCACCAAGTTTTACGGTTTCTTTCAGCAAATCTTTCAAATCAAACGTTATTGATTAATTTTGATATTCATTTAAACTCGTGAACCTAAAGTCTATTATCTATAATATATGCTCATTAAAGGCGAAGTTGTAGTTTTATGTATGAATACTAAAAAACATGAATGGTAATGCGGTAATGGAATGTATTTTTCGGATGCCACAATGCTACTAGTAACTCTAAACGATGTCTGCACTCTACAACCACAAGGACAAAAGTGTATTTATGTAGTAATTTTTAAATTTTAATTATGTAGAAAATATCCAAATAGTCTGGCATTGATAAAGTTGACAGTCAATTTGTGACATCTGAAAAACAGTTTTTCTGGCAATCACCAACCGTTCCCTCCCTGTATACTTGTAGTAGATACTCATCCAAAATGCAGGAAGTCGAGAAATGTTCGCAGATGAAGGACGTTAAAAAATAATTGAGAAGTTAGTCGTAGCTGACGTAAAAGGGGGTGCAGAATGCAAAACAATTAATGGATTCACAACTCAGAAAAAGGTAATTTATAGAATAATTTTACTTCAATTTCCATTCTCACACAGACACAGGGCTTGAGGACTTCTGCTTAAAACTTGTTTGACGAATCTACATGCAGTTGTGTATACTTTTAAAAATCGTTACAAAATTCAGTCACATCATAAATCGTTCAATCAAACACACAGTTGTACATTAACTTTGATAGTTTTTGTATTCATTTTACATGCTTCCTTACTTGCGTTCATTTAACAACTGCAAATTGAACAACTTAGGAGAGAGATAGAAAGCTAACTTAGTGCCGAGATTTCCAAACTTTCGATATATTAAATCAGCTCAGTCACAACTTGTACAAATCTAGACGAAAGTATTAATACAAAAATGGTAAAAAGAGTGTATCTAATTTTCTAACATCTCTGCTGAGGGTCCAGCCGCGGAGGCAGCAGCTGCAGTGTCAGGATCTTCGTCGTTGTAGATATTTTCGGCCATTTGCCAAACCTGGGAAGAAAACCAAGGGTTTCATTTAAGGCATTTTAATAAAAAAGCATGCAACTCCGTATAAAATGGTCAATTACCTGCATGATGTTGTCTTCAGAAACGGAGCAAATCACCCATGGCTCATTTGGATTCCAAGAGAAGTCCGAGATTTTAGCAGTGTGACCACCGTGAATGAAGAGAAGTTCCGGAGGTCCATCTTCGGCATCCTCAGGGCTTTGTTCTTCACCAATTTTAGAAAGATCCCAAACATGAAGACGTCTGTCGGTTCCAGAAGATGCAAGAATAGTTTCGTTATGGGGTGACCATTGAACTTGGAAAATTTCGTCTTTATGCGACTCAAACGAGTGAAGCTTCAACTTCAGATTTCGCAAATCCCACAACGCAACGGTCTAAAAACATCGCAACAGAAAAAATGCATCAGCATACTAATCCTGTTATATTTCCCGTGTGAATGAAGGAAAATCAAAACAGCAACCAACCTTATCTGCGCTGCCAGTAGCAAGAATGAATTCTGAATAGGGATTAAATGAGAGACAATTCACTTCAGCAGTATGAGCGTCAACGGTATGACTGGCTTTGCTGGTATTATTAGAACGAGTATCCCAAATCATCAATTTCTGAAAAATGGACGTGCCAAAAGTTAATAAAACGGCCCCTCACTGTCTGTATCCTCTGTAAAAATGAACTCTTACTTGATCATCCGCTACAGACCCGAATAAACTTTCGTGAAGCAAGTGCCAAGCAACGTCTTCAACAACCGCCGTGTGACCGGTGAAAATGGTCTTAGCATCGATAATTCTGTCCCTGCCCTGAGCTACCGGATCCATGATTGATATCCCACAAACAAATAGTATGATCATCAGATGCCGACAACAGATGTCCATTAAGATTAGGGTTCCAAGATAAGCCGTACCTGGGATTAGAGAAATTCGTGCACGTTCAAATTAGACTGCCGGAGAATTGGAACTTAATTTTAACAGATGCAAATATAGCCTTACCCTTCCTTCTGATGACCTCGTAACCGTAAATCTGGGTGACATTCTCCACTTGGATCGGGCTTGGAAGGATGCTTCGTGTAGTCAAAAACAAGCACATCCGAAGATGGAGTTTTTGTAGCAATAACGCACGGATTTTGGGGCATGTACCTCGCCCTGTTGACTTCACCTATTTAAGATACGACCGCTAACATTTTTACTAAATCACTTCGTACTTAAATGTTTCCTACTACCACCATACCTTCGTGGTTGATCTTAATTTCAATCTCAATCTTTCCAGAAACCGATCCAAACCCTCCAAAATCCCCCTTTTCACTTTCGTAGTGGGTAGCATCATAAGTAGCGTCTTCGTTTGGTAGCTGAACGGACGCAATAAGCAAATGGTTTTGCTCATCGGAAGTGTGCGTTCCAAGAATAAGCCGGTGAACTGAATAATCCTTTCCTTCCGGCCTATACAACCAAACAACAGAGACAGTTATTCGCAGGCTGTTTAAACCTTGGAGGTAAAATGCTACGAAACTGTAAGAAACAAAACACTTTAAAAAACCACTATTCCCTTACCTGACAACATCCGGCAACCACTGTGCCGTAAGCGACGGCCACTCCAGAGCATGTGTCATCACCAAATCGTACAAAAATGGAGTGTTTTTCTTCCATATTTTATACTCCTCGTTGATCACCCTCTCCTCCACAGCTTCATCAAAAACCCCTATTCATTCAAAGCAAGCGATTAATTAACACCGATTTTTATACTAATACATGCCTCCTCTTCCACATCCACGGTCTCTTCCATTTAAACCCATTAAAAACAATATCTTACCTGCTGACATTCTGTAGCCTTCTTCAAAACTCCGGTTGAAGTACTCCTCTGATTAGCTTTCTCCAGTAAACCAGGGCACCTCTTTTAAAATTATCTTTACTACCTTAATTAGCTTCCAAGACGTCACCTTTCCTCCTCACACTCTGTTCTCTTTCTGCTCATCTACACACAACAGGCCGACTTCCCTCTCGAATTGACAATGAAAAAAGCTGTACCAAAGCACACAAAAATAGCCACGCAGTGTACTATCAGCGCTTCAGAACAGGGTCTCTCATAACACATTAAGTATTACACAAACTCAACTTCGCAATACAACAATAAAGCGAGATTCGAGTCAGAGCTGTGCTAGGGACAAATTTCTGAAACTCCTGCAAGGTATTTAAGTTTGTAGAGTGAGAGTGAGTACAGTACTTCGGCTTTCAAGCGCTTCTCCAATAAAAAAAAAACAACGCGACGATAGCCATTCGACTGCTGCCGATCTGCACAAAGAAAAAAAAATGTTTCTCGAATTCGAACATGCTTTTCTTTTTCATGTTGTCTCTCGGAACGGAATGAATTACTTTGCATGCAAGTGTTTCTGAGAATGAAAAAAATATTTGGCTTGGGATGCTGCTTAATTTATTGATTTAATTGAAGACTACTAGTTTTTATTTTAGTCTTTGTAGAAAATTGTTTGTGGCACTGGAAAACAAAGTTCATTTAATGTTGTCCCATTGAGTCCATGTGGAAAGCAGATGCGTCAATTTTACAAACCTGGAAGTAATTAAATTGGTAATTATTCAACAGGTCAGTCCAAGAATTGGAAAGTTTTGTGCGAACCTTCATGTATGTTTCCTTCATGCATTTCTCGAAAGGTTCATAGGATGCACACTGGTTCTCATCGCTGAATGCCTTGGCTGCAACAGAAATTGAATTTTAGATTTGGATAGAATTTAGAGATACTGGAAAGAGTGTGGAGTGTTTGAAGACTTGCAGTTATCTTCATGGCACTTTGTCATGCCTGATTTAAGATCTGCACGCGCTGCTTCAGGAAATTTTTCGTCGACGTGAGCGTTCAGTGCTGTGATGTTCAGGGTTTTATCCTCATTGAGCTAAAGTTTTACATAACCGGGCATAACGTACAAAATTAACAAGCCGGATTAAACGCCAATTTCCATCGTGTTGTTCGTGAAAGTGTAAATTGAACTTACGAAATGTAACTGCTTTGTCCACTGGCACACTCGGATGCACTAAAGAAATTACAACAGTATAAAATACAATACTATATACACAATCTGTAATATAATTTACTAACCATATTTTTATGAGCCTTCATTCCAATCTCTTTCTTTTGTTCTGGGGTAGAATTTGGATCTGAAAGTTTTGATGTCCTCTTCGGACATCATAGTCTTGGCGCATTCTTTGAATCCTTTGAAGCAAGATCCTAAGTCTATTTCTTGGTCAAGACATTTGAGTTTTGGAGGCATGCCTCCACTTTGAACAGAAACCTAAAACAATTTCCCAGTTTGAAATGAAAATCAGCTAATAGTGACAGAGCCTGACTGACTACAGGAGGTTTCTTTAGTTTACCACGAAAAGGGCTCCGAGTCCCAAGAAAAAAAGAAAAGTCCTTTCTGAAAACATTTTGATATGACTCCGTTTCCTGTTGACTAAGCGAAAATCCAGATTTAGCTTCACTTCAGACACAAGAAAAGGTGAATGTGGTTTAAAAAATTCATACAACCTTTTTTATATACAACGGAATGTTGGATTAAATTGAACTCGTTTGGAGTAAATGACGCATAGTTTATATTTTTTTATTCATAATTTTTCCTTCCCATTACGTTGATTTGCCAGTCATTTGTAAGCGCGTGTGATCCCAAAACGATAGATGAAACTGCACGGGTGGCTTGCTTTGCAGTGGAATACAACGTTAGCTTGCGTGAGTTTAAAATTGAAACACGCAATTTTCAAATCATGACATGCAGAAACAGCCACGATTAATTGCTTTAATTTCATTTTAATTTATGATGGATGGATGTCCTTCAAATAGGTTGACCGACCGTGTCTAAATCACATCCTAATACCGACGACTGTTCTATGCACTACCATTGGTTCTTTTAATGGTGGAATCAACACGGATGTTTTTCGAAAGTAAAATGGAGAAAAATTGCCTAATTTTATTCAAAACTTGTGTGTGCCCATATTGTCTGGAAAAATTTTCTCATTTTGGCTATTACTATACAATCATGAGATATAATCACAAAGTTTCATTTCGTCAACCAGATTACCCCAAATTATTACCTTAATTAATAGTCATTTACATAAAAAGTTGTATTACTATTATGTGGAGCTCTGACTCTGGCACATAATATTGTAACTGATTCCATGTAACATTGAGCAAGACGCTTAAAACTCCCCATCGCAGGATCTGACCATGATGTTGTTTGTCGTACCTGAAGATATAGAGGCACCTTTACAGACTAATTGTGACGCATCAGCAAATCAGCATTCATCCCCATCCTGCATCTGAGTGTGTGGTCTGATCTGATTTTTCCAGCACGAGAGACTGTGACAAATAAACCCTTTTTCAACGCAACATGCAATGTTTTCAATGCTTCTAGTATACACCAGCTTTTCTTTTACTCGGAAAATTTTTATTGGAAATCGCAACATAATCCACAATTCGGTATTTTTTTGGTTGCATTCATAAAAATCAGAATGACTAAAACATTTTGCTATAATTTGTTTATTCTTCGTCTTCCTCCTTCTCCTTCTTGCCGCCACCACCACCACCTCCATGTTTGCCAAACTTCCATCCGCATGTCTATTGGAAAAGGATAAAAAAAATATTTTAAACAATGTTTGATTTGATATTCGCAAAGCAGGAATGTTTACAACACTAACCTCCGCATGAGCTTTAAATAAACAGTGCTTGAATTTCTTGTAGCCAGCACAATTATCGTCCATTGAGAATTCCGAAGCTAGTGATTAAAAATATTGAGCGATAAACCAGTGGACCTTCACAGTTTATATTCCTAATAATCCTAAGCCAACACTTACAATGTGCATCCGCGCAAGCCTTCGACTTGGAAAGGGCGTCAGCCCGTTTGTCTTCAGGATACACTTTGTTTACATGCTCTTCATTCCCTGCCTCACTGAACTGGCCAGACTCGTCCAGCTTGAAAAGAAGTGAAAGTATGAAGTATAATACAATAGATAGCAATAGCAACAATGTTATCAAATTAGATGGATATCATACCACGCCTTGTTTCTTCCAGGTACAGACCAAAGAACACTGATAATAATGGCAATAGGCAAATGAAATTACATCAATGATAAGTAAATTATTGGCAATAATTACTTGTAACCGTTAACCGTACCGCGTTTTTCTTCCAGTGCTTGCCTCCTTTGCCCTTTCCTTTCCCTTTTAGCTATTTTGCCGCCTTCCATTGGACTCCGACGACGTCTTTCCTCTTGCTCTGTAGCAGCTTCATCACCTCCTTTTTTACCCTCCGCCATACATTCTTTCATACCTTTCATGGCTTCTTCTTGGTTGAGTTCCCCATCTCCGCATTTCTTCATTTTGTCCCAATGCCCTCCTTTTCCTTTCCCTCCTCCAGCGGACACCTACACAAATTAATTTTTTTAGCCCTCTGCTATCAAATTTCCAGATTTCAATTTCTAACATTTCGTACGGAAACAATGGCGCAGGCAGCCACAATGCCAAGTAGGATGATCGTTTCAGAACGCATTTTGGAATAACTGCACCGCGGAAAATGTCACTGCAAAAATATTGTGCGGAGAAGGAGTTTGAAGTAGTTGTGGCCGAAAAATGATCGAGTATTGACACATTTTATTGGGAAAAAGTCTTCCAATATGGTGGACCATTAGCGTCACTGTATACTACGCAAAAACCGTCGCATGACTCAACTTGCGGAAAGCTGACACGGATCTTAGACCAAACAATCGTTTAATATGCACGTGCTGCCGTGATACCATTCTGATCCAGAGAGTATAACTCTGGAAGCGTACAAAAGAAGAGGTTTTCATTGTTTAGAAACAATGGTGTGTAGCCTGAAAACTTGCGGAAAGCTGACACGGATCTTAGACCAAACAATCGTTTAATATGCACGTGCTGCCGTGATACCATTCTGATCCAGAGAGTATAACTCTGGAAGCATACAAAAGAAGAGGTTTTCATTGTTTAGAAACAATGGTGTGTAGCCTGAGCCTGACAGTTAAATGCCTTGGATTGGATGATGGAATCTACTACCAAAATGGCTAACTGTGTTGAAAGGTCATTGAATTGTCATAATATAGTTTGTATGCAGTTGTGCACACGTACATTGTGTGTAGTCCAGCTACAATTCACATTTTAATTCGATAAAGATAACTTTAAATGTATGTAACTGGTATAAAGGGTCCATCATTTGATTAATATCAAGGGGTAATTGGTTTTGATTGGCCTGTAGAGCTTGGAACGATGTCATTCTCCTTAGTAGTTGTTGCCAGCGTTGACGTGGTGATGTGTTCGATTTCATTTTTGTCAGTCGAAGCCAGCGACGTAGTTTCTGTTGAAGTGGCTGTTGAAGTCGGTCCTGTTGTGTGTCCACTGGGTCGTAACGTTGTAGAACTGTGTCTTCCCATACACGCCTACAGTGTTCACATCAGTTGGGCAAATTAAGTTTTTACTTCACTTTCATTGTACTTTCAAACCAAACTGAACCCAATTTACCATGCGCATAGCCCTCGTGAAACATCTTAGCAGCCGCACGTGGGACATGCACATAACTTTCCTTGTTTTAGATCTTGCTCCTGGAGAAATCAAGAAAGTTGGTTAATTTAAAGTGATTCTTTAGTAATAAGTAAATACTTACGACTGGTCATAATATAGCAAGATTCCATTCCCGCTTTAATCTTCTCCTTGGAGCAGCCGCACGTGGGACATGCACATAACTTTCCTTGTTTTAGATCTTGCTCCTGAAGAAATCAAGAAAGTTGGTTAATTTAAAGTGATTCTTTAGTAATAAGTAAATACTTACGACTGGTCATAATATAGCAAGATTCCATTCCCGCTTTAATCTTCTCGTTGGCTTGTTCTGGAAACATCATCAAGAACGAGTCTGGAATGCTTTCTAATGGGTAATACTCGCCCCCGTTTACATCAGGAACCTTCTGAAGCAAATTTTTAGACAAATTTCACAATGTAACAGGCAACAAAATGAAAGATCTTACCACATTGAAACTTCGCCACTCACACTCTGGCGTGCACCTCGTGTTTAACTTCCTTGTACGTTTGGACTTCCAGTTTTCACTCCTGCGGTCATACATTTCATAAGAAATCTGATAGCCTCCGGTCCAAACATTCTTCTACTTTGGCCACATCGATTTTAGTCTGAAGGTTTACAGGTTCACCCAAGCAAGTTTGAAAAGCTTGAACACTACCTGCGGGTGCCCTTTTCTCGTGGCGGTCGTGGTCATCTGAACCTCGTCCGGGCGAGTGTCTACCCCGAGCATGACAACCACTTACCAAGACGAATTCCAGTATGGTCGCAAGTATAAGTATACATGTTGACTTCCCGTAGTTCATGATTGATTTTTCTTTCGAAACTGTAATTAATGCGTCTTTTCAGAGTGACCGTCTTAGACAAACTGGACAATTCTTAAAATAAGTCCATTTTCACACATGCTTAAAAGTTCAAATGGAAAGTCATGCTGACTAAGATATTCCCATGATTTTAATCTTTCTCGTTAGTATCATTTCACTGAATTGGCTTCAAATGAATGCTCTAACGCGAAGTGTAAGAGGCGAAAGCGTGACTAGGATTTTCCAATATTAAGACATCAGTTGTGACCGTTTTAAGACAGACAGGCATAATCGACTAAATTTTAAAGCTGTGTTAAGCTCTGTTCAGATTACTGTATCGACATTTTAAAAACAATGGTGCACGCAACAGGCGTAATCAAGATGCTCATCTTTTGTTTCTACAATCAACATTATAGAATACCTGAACAGCTCAAAATAGTACTGGCCATTCTGTTAAGACGGGTAGTTACTACACGTACGTAACCAAAAAATAATCGAGCGTTTGCACATTTTATGGAAGCAGTATCATTGTATGATCATGAGTGCCCGTTAATAGAACCATCGCTATTATGTAACAATGTTGCTGTTACGGCATGCAACACAAAAAACCGTCTCAGTCTCATGATATATAATACAAAATTGCCGATGCTAACACATCGAGTCTTTAGACAAAAAATAAAAAAATCTTTTAATTGGCACGTGCTACCATTCTTCATTCTTGGTTCTACATGCTGAAAGTTTGCAGAAAACGGATTTTCATTGTATGGAAACAATGAAGTATTTAATAATTTGATGTAATATGGACATGAAATACGTGGCAATAAACTATATGGTGTATCTGTACGAAATCTGAAATCATATAACACTTTTCGCAAATGGTTCAACTCAACAATGTATTTATTGTGCACTCGACAAAGGATATAATTGACCAACTATTTAGTAATTGGCTTAGTCGTACTAACTAAAGTCCCAGGAGTTGAATCTTTCTCCTTAGCACTAACTGTTGAAGTGTCTACGTTATCAATTTCATTTTCGTCATCGTCATCCTTATCGTCTTCCGCTTCATCATCGTCCTCATCCGAGGCTGGGGACGTGGTTTCATCTGAAACTACTGCTGCTGTAGCTCCTGTTACGTTTCCACTGGCTGGTGCGATTGAAATCGTTGAACTGTCCTGTCCGTTACACGTCTACACGCAAATTTCATTCCAGTTTAGAACATTTTTCATTCTTTTAGGTTTTAATGATAAGGAAATTTATTCCGAACACATTCCATGAATATACAATGGTAAAGGTAACTTGAGCAAAGTATAAAAATTAAGTATTGTATGGATAGATAAATAAATGTACGGTATTAATTAGTTGTTTTGTCGACATACCTGACGAATACTTCTCGCAAAGCATTTTAACAAGCGTACGTTAGAAAAACACATTTTCCTCATTGGAAGTTTTTTCGCTTTAGGAGACGCACCTTAAGAAAAAATATATGTTAGCAAATACTTAAGAGTGGATCTGTTACCATTTCTCGCAATTAGTAAAATCTAACGGGTGGTCATATTATAACACGATTCCATCCGGGCTTTGATTTTTTCCTTGGCTTCTTCCGGAAACACTTTGAGAAACGAGTCCGGAATGGTTTGCGGTGGGTAATTCTCCGTCACGTTTACATCGGGAACCTGAGTCACAACATCATTAAACTACATTTTAAATTTTGCACCATTTATCTAGAAAATAACAGAATCTTGCTTCAAAAGCTTACCAGATTCAAACTTCGCCATTCACACTCCGGCATGCACTTCTTCTTTAGCTTTTTAGAAAGTTTTTCCTGACGTTTTTCTTTCTTCCGTTCTCTTTTCTCTTTCTTTCCTTTCTTAGTTTCATTTCCTTCCAGATTTTCGTCCTGTTTCATTTCTTGAAATTCTGATAACTTCAGTTCCAAGCATTCTTCTACCTTGGTCGCATCGATTTGATCTTTGAATTCAATAGGTTCACCCATACAAGTTTCAATAGATTTGAGACTACTTTTGGGTGCCTTTTTCGCGTGGGGTCCATCTTTACTTCGGCCAGGTCGGTGTCTACCACGAGCCTGGAATAAAGACAAAATCATTCAATGAAACAATCCAAATATCCAAGACCATTTGTAAATGTTAATACTTACCGATACTAGACCACATATCGATATAAGAAGAAGTAAACATGAGAGCTTGCCGTAGTTCATGATTGGTTTTGCACTAAAACCTTCTTTTTAGCGTCTTTCCAGAATGAGCGTCTTAGACAGACTGTCCTCAACTTTAAGATTAAATCGTTTTTATCAATTCACATTTGCCAAAAGTTCAAAATGAAAAGTCATGATAACTGCGATCATCCCATGATTTTACTCTTTTTTCGTAGAATCGTTTAACTGACTTCACTTGAAATGAATAAAAATACTTTGGGCTTTGGACATACGTAATTTAAAGTTTACTGGCATGTTATCATGCACAAGCTCATGTTATAAGATCGATTTATTTTGCACTGAATGTTTTTGTTAGTTTATGAATGTTGTCAAATACTGAAGCGTATAAACCCATTTGTCACCATTTTGTTACAGTGTCATCGTCAGTGCAAAAAATACATCAAAATTTTTACACACTTATTCCATAAAAGTAATGGGTTAATGGCTATTATATTATGACACTTTGCCATTTACTGCCTAATCATGGTTTTGCTTCATTCTTCCGAGAATTGTTGTTTAACATCCAAAGTCTGTACTCGATGTACCGATGAATAGAAATCGTGATTCCACAAGGATTTCAGTAAATTTTCAAAATGGCGTGCGATGAATGAAAAGCGGAAGTAAAAAAAACTTTGTCATGTTCCAATTTATAATTCACAAATCATTTTTTATTGAATTAGTGATAGAAAGATTTTGCACATGTGACATGATGTTGCAGGGCTCGCGAATTTCGTATCTATTTGATTTATACACGCAACGATAAGTTCAATATTAAAACTAAAAAGTACGGATTCATTTCCAAAGCGATACTTCAGTAAACTGTTACTGCAATCAGGTACTTGTGCGATTGTGCGTTATACTTTGGTCTCCCAGTACAGACAAACAAATCCAGCTTTTTCCATTAATTAGAAGCCTAGGTAGCCTTGCTGCTCGTGTAATAATGACACTTCAACTTGCAGACCTTGAGTTATGACTAATGCAGATGTTTCAGACAGGGTGCCTACTACTGACGCTACCATGCCTGAAATACTTTTTACCTTGGAGTCCTGTATGAATTTGTTTATTTGGACAGAATGCTACATTTGATGTTATCCCCTTGCACCATCTCCATCCCTTCTTGATCCTCCTCCTGAATTTTGCGTTCCTATAAATCTTTTTGGCTAGTGTAACAATATGCTCCAGAAAGAACATAATACTCGCTAGTATGAGGAGCATCGAATATACCACAAACAAACTGAGATAATCCCTGATTGTAAACACTTTAAAAGGGTCTCCCCAATTGGGGTGGACGACACTCTCCATAAACGCATTTTCGACAATGGACCAAAGCTGAAGTATGCCTGACTCTAATATCCACTTTGAAAGTTGGAATCCTCCTGGGAACATTGTAAACCCACGTTTTCTTCCCATCATAAATCTGGCTGAGGCGGAGGAAGGTACAACTGTTAATTTTCCCGATGCCCCAACTCGCACTAACCTTTGTCTTGATTTAATCAAAAGTTTATCTGATTTGTGAGCTTTGTGAAGGTTTCTCAGCTCAAAGTCATACCCAACACATGCATGATTTGGATCAGACCCTGATTCCACCCAGTTTACACAATCCAAAATATTCAAACTCTCGGTATACTTTGCTGAAACATTTACAACTGGTCCTGATACTAGACTCCCTTTGGAGCTAGTTAAATTCTCAACCTTGGCCGCTTCAGGTGAAAGTTTAATAAAATACTTGTCGTTGCTAATAAGCTCGTCAAATGTTGCTACTAATCTAGTCTTTGGAAATGTTATCGTATTGTACAGTTTACCTTCATACATTGCCAGCAAGATGAAGGAAACTACGCGCACTGTACCGTACAAAATTGACTTTGAAAGTTTTCCACGTGTGTCTTCATATTTAACCTGGACAAAGCTTTCATTTTCAGGTACCTCTGGAGCAATAGACCTTACAGAAATCCGTCTAACTTCTAAAATTTCTGGCGAGAGAAAACAAGAGAATGATTTTTTACGAGAGTTTTTAGCTTTCACTTCGTTGAAGTTTTCGTCAATTATGTCCATATCTATTTCAGTTGACCTGATACTGTTAACTTTTACTTGGTTCTTGTCTGGGTCCAGGAATTTAATCAAGTGATTGAATATGCAATCATACCAGGAATTTTCTAAGTTATTCATCGTGATTATTTTAACAAATGCAAAGACAATTGCGGTTAGCGTGTAAGCAGCGAGGATACCTAGCCATGAAGAGACACTAAAAGGACCCCAGTTGTTTGTCGTGCTTGTTGTTTCAGGGAGTTTTTTAGCTATAAAAACTAAAGAACTGTAAAGTAGCCCTTTGCGTGACAAAGGGTCTAGCTGCCTGAGGCTTCCTGGATGAATGTCATTCTCATAACTTCGTATCTCTACTCCACGGTCTAATCTGCTTCGGAATGGGACATCAATTCTTGTCAAGTTTTTCGTACGAGGAGACTGACCACCAAGATAAAATCTTAGAAATGTGTTTATATGTAAAGTGGTAGCGCTAAGATTGCCGCAAATGCTAATTTTTGATAAAATATTTAAGAAAACAGGAGAAGAAGAAAAGAGACAAACTAGGCTTGGTCTTGGGGAAAGTCGTGTGTAGTTTCTAACTGTGGCTTGGCCATATCCTAACCAAATTGTGCGTCTCATTACACCCATGAATATTTCAGTAGGAGGATTTGCATAATTTAAAAGTGTGTCAATGGGAAATGTAACTACGAATAAGTCTTTTTCTATGAAGGAGTGCCATGCAGTTGTTAAAATTGATCTTTTCCTGGCTTGAGGTTCCAAGTCTGCTAGAGATACCCTCACTCCTCGACGGAACGTTAAGTAGAGTAGCTTCCTCCAAAGTTGATTTCGCTGAACTTCCAGGAAATCAGGCCCAGAAGCGTCTGATTGAAACGAGGAATGAGACAAATGAGCAAATTTTGCAGGTGAAAACTTTGTCGAGCTGACCAATTTGGATGATGAAGATGTTTTCGAAATGGTTGTGTTGAAAGGTGAAGTTGTTCCTGACAGAAAGAAATAAAGTAAAAAAAAACTTATGGTCATCTTCATATTCTGTATTCATAATAGAAAGTTTCATAGACTCTTTTACCATAAACCAGCAAAGGTATGCCACTTTCCCCAAGGGTACCGCTGCACTTATCCATTGCTCCATGAAACCAACTGGACGGCACAAGCACATGTCCAGCAGAGCCAGCCTTCACTGCAATTCGCAGAACCTCAATCACAACAAGATAACAATCAGGATTACTTTTTGTGTCCAACTGTTCATAAGATTGAACCGATTTAATATGAAAGTGATATAAAACTAGTAACATTTTAAAAACAGACAATATTTTCATTTTAGAAAAATAATCCCAATAAAAATCTACTCTTTTTCTTTCTGCTCTTCATGTTTGCTTTTAATGCTTTTGTCCATTAACCTTAAACTTTAGTAGCCTAACCCGAAACCGTTCTTTTTTCATGCAAACTCTCCACTAAACTCATGTCCAATCATTTTTCTATTCAAACTAATTTTTGATTACAACCGATAAAAGCTCACTATCATGTAAACAAAGCCCATAGTGTGTCCTACATCCAGAAGAGAAAGCTTATAGCACAACACGTGGAGCTCTCATCAACCTGACAGTTTCACACTTTGTTCCTTTACCTCAAATACTTCTTGGCCTAGTTTGTCACATTTTTTACTCATCATAACAAATATTTAGGCATAATCAATTGCACACACGCACTTGCCCTTCTTTAAAAAACCATCAACCTTAATCCAGTTACCAAGTGTGTGCGTCTCCTCCAAAAAA
>JAAXOA010000511.1:0-22737 GCA_036561885.1 Salina celebensis
TGAACCGTGCGCACCGAAAAAAATAGCCACGCCTTTTGTAGTAAACTTAGTTCATATTTGTAAAACTGGCGGTGCGTCGGTCAGCGTGTCTGAGGTAAAGATTAAACCAAAAATCCAGTAGCATGCGATAATCTGTAAGGAAACATACATATTGACACAGTGAATCCGTCGATACTGTTCAGACTCGAAGAAAAAGAAATCAAAAAGTGTTCGCCATCGTGAGTTCATCATCATCAATAACGATTTGATTCCTCACAAAACAAAAGTGGAGTCCTACGAAAAATGATTTATGGCCAGTATTGCTATTGTTGTTTAACAGAGTGAGGGATTGAGTCTAGCTAGACCAATGTTCATTTTGGTTTGGGACACACCGATAGAGCTTAATTCAATGACGGAGCTGATAAATGAAAGATGCTGAGTAACAATATACATGGAATACTTTCCGACACCTGACTATTGCATTGTGCACCGGTTGCCATTTCAAGGATATTTTATCCGCCTGGGATAGATTATCCAACCACCATGCGCAAACTGCAGTCTGTCTGTTCATCTGATAACTTTAGATGCATGCATTTTCGGATCAATAATGGTTATCGATTTACCTAAAGCAAAACTAGCTTTTAAAAAGTTAATATCGTTATAAAATTTATTCCGTTGGAGTTCCGAGAAACAATCCGAAAATGATTGCGAATCGGTTTACTGAGCTACTCATGATTGAACGTAAGTCTGAGCAAAACTTTTTTTCAACAAATTCAACTAACAATTCATTTTCAGATATACAAAATAAATATTATTGGAATTCCAGCATCGTGAACTTCACTCGGCTACATATTGGATCTCACATGCATACAGCTTTTTCCATGACTTTGTGGCACATGGTCGTGTTTTTTTCTTATTCGGAACAAGAGCCAAGTTCCAAAACAGTAGCCTTTCCATATGCCATGTATGAGGTTTAATTCCACTCTTGCAAAGCTACACAAAAACCACCAACAACGACTCTGTATTCCCTCGAGAGTTCTTCATTAGTGAAGTGTTATTCCAGGTAGAGTGAGAACACAAACTTTCTCTTTTTTTATCTCAGTCCTCCGCTTCCACTTTTCCATATGTTTATCGCTTACCCCTTTCTATCCGGGAATGAAAGTGAAAAGAAGCATGAAATGAAGAAAGTAAGTGGAAGAGCAAATATCGCAACCAGTCGTATCACATTCCTTTCACTCAGACCTTTTACAAACTCTGGATGGATATTGGGTGCAGTTAGAGATTGTTGTTATTACCGACACACGGCTCAGCCAGTTTGTTTCTCATAGAGATAGTATCAGTTACGTGAACGATGTATTTATTATTAGTCATTCTCTTGCGCTTTCATATCCCCATTTTCATGGTCGTGAACAAAAGGGATGTTATGGAGACAAGCGAGTATTACATCCTGCGGAGAAACAACAACAGGAAGTTTGTAGCCCTGCAATCTCGCTATATTCTCTCTCGTTCATTTAGCGACAGTCAGCTTTTACGGCTAATGTATCTATGACTTGATTATAAACAATCCGTCACGTGCAAAATTAGTGAGGATAAAATAAAGCTATAAATTTAATTTGAGCTTAGGTTATCGGTGGGAAAAGAGAAAGGAACGTTGTAAATGGGAATGGAATGCAATCTTTCTTGTTTGTTGCTTGCAAACAATGCAGGGTTGAGTTGAGCTCATGTTTTTAAATCAACGGAAACGTGAGGATTTTTAGAAATTGTTGGTTGATCAATGTGAATGGCAGGATGGATGGTTTTGTTTTTGCGAACTTTATGGCGTGCTGCATTCCTATCATGAACTTCGAGTTTGCAGTAATCCAGACAATGCATCCGCGTGGTTTTTCGTGATCACAGTGGTACTACCGGAGCACTGTAAAATGGAGAGTGGTGTTTACACACCCTCAAGCAGCTCACAATTTCTTTGATTTTGATTTTATTACTTTGAATCAACTTTTCAAAAGCAAACTTTCTGCATTCAAGGTTGTTTCAGGCCTAGCAGCTCTAGAGCTCCATCATCATATATTATAAATTTCGAAAATACTCCCTTCTAATTTGTTATGCTATAGTTAAAATGAATATACTTAAAACAAAGTAGCCTCGAAATTCAATGAATATTCAACCAAATGAATCTGCCATGTACGATTGTTTGTCGAACACAAAGATAGCCCTTGGCCCTTGGAAGTATCTTCCATTTCTTCTGATCTTGACCAAATTCCAGCTAATCTAGTGGTGCCTTGAGCTACTTTTGAGGGTCTGGTTTTAAACCGTGCCCGCGGACGGAGTACAGAATGAGTAGTCAAGGGTCCTCGTGCATTAATTTGAAATGAGGACTATGTTCTGTTTGTTCCCAGTGAAAAACCAGTTCCGGTTACTGAAGTTATAATTTACTTAAAAAGGATAAACAAACAATTGGTTTAAAAAATAAAAATACTATACAACTAAGGATGGAAGCATGTTATAAAAAAAAGTGTCACGTTTCAGCAATTCAACTGAATAAATACACGCATATATGATACTTATTTCGACTGTGCTGTCGCCTGTCGCAAAGGCCCATATCTGAGCGATTGCACTCACGACTTGATGATCATAATAGTGAAGCTTTGTACCTGGCCTGTCAATTCAGCTCGTTATGGAACCGATTGTTATCATTATAGGCACGTCTAACAATATCATTTCTGTATACTTTACATTGCAGAATCTCATTTCACCAAAAATGCTAACAAGGTATTTTCTTCGAAAAAATTTATATGAAAGCGCAGCATTTTTTCCAACTAAATTAAAATATCTTGCTGCACAAACTCAGTATACATACATACAGTATGAATGTATAAGTGTAATACTATGCATTATATACTATACTATCTAAGAGTTGAAATAGGGAAATTGACAAAATAATGATAAAGGGACAACTTTTTGGGACTTTCACCAGCCTTAATTTCGTATAAATACATATAATATTGGTTGTAATGTTTGTTTTTATTTGCAAGCCCAATTGTTGAGCTGCTTTCCGTTCGTCTGTCCCTTGCTCGGAACGTCAGCTAACTATAATAATAGTAGCAATAATAATCGTCATCCTGCCTCTCGTTTTCATTTCGCAATTTGGAAAGGGTTCACTTTACGTGAATAGACAGACAGCGGGTTATTGTATCGGGGCAAAGGAAAAAAGAGCAATATGAGGAACAAAATGGAAACGTGGTTCCAGTGGAGAAAGCAAGGAGAAAATGAGCATAAGTAGGTATAACTTTATTCACGAGGAACATGCAAGTGTACAAAAGAATCGCCTACGAAGAACGAGAGAAAGTTTTTGGGAGAAAAACTAATGGGTTTCCCGTCTGTTCAGCTCGACGACTAATAATAACAAGATCTGAAAAAGTGAAATTACAGGTTTCCCTCTAATATACTATTGCTGTCAAGTAATGGGGATAATAATAGTGGTGGTGGTACACCGTGGTGTAGGTGTTGAGACAAGCTCTACAACTTTCTGTACAAACTTGCACATAACCAGCAGGCAACAAGGCATAAAAGCAAGTTTTTTTCCTATTCATAAAACTCCACGCTTAGACGTATATGGGGGAAGCGTATTGTGCATGTGCATGTTACGAAAATCATTCAAATAGAAAGATGTTGTGTGGTAATTCTGGCATTATGAATTCCTTCATGCCGGCTTGTTCAATGAGCAAAAAGGGAAATCAGTTTGAAAGGTTAGCGAGCAGGGAAACACATAAGGCTATCATAATATACGCGTAGTCACTTTTTCCATTGTAGTTCTTACCGCCTTGTATGAAAATGTGAATGTTCACACTTTTACGTTCTAATTCTAGCGCTTACGGTTGTACATAGGTATTGTGGACTAAATGGATGTATACTTTCACCAGCCTATAATTATTCCAATTGACTTTGTTCCAGAGGAGATGGAAAAGCGGGGCACGCATTTTACAGTGGACGTCAGAGGCGGTGGTGATGATTGAAGAAGTGGATTATACACGACGTTGTTACTTTGAGATATTATGCAAAATTATGCGAGAAAGTGAAGACAGGAACAATACAGCGTGGTTATCTTACATTCTTGTAGTTTCCTGTAGCATAATATTTACTCGTCCGTATATGTAAAACATTTTGTACACACTTTCATTAAAAACAGAAAAGAAAAATGTACACGGGCATAATGCATAATGTATCCCTCACGAGGAAATGAATTACTCGCCACGGGCGATGTTGATGTATGAAAAACTAGCTGGTGGGCCAACTGGCTTGTTAACGTGCATATTACAATAGAAACATCTGGTGCTTTAATAATTTGCCCGCAGAAAGCTTCTAATGATAGTACAATTGAGGAAACTAATGGATTGTAATAATCATATTCGATTGAGCCTGCTTCTGCTTAGTTTTTTTTTGTCCATTTCAGGGTGCTACATAAGAGAGTAATTAAATATTTACGAATACTCAACGATGGCTATTATATGCCCTATTTAAATCCAAACTGTCTGTTCCAGTTTGAAGCGGGTAACTATAGTGTATGATATTAATTAGTTCCTATAGAGAGTGGATTGTTCATGCCAACGTGTAACCAATTGTAACGTAACGATACTTCAATGTACGATATGTAAACTGAAAGCAAGATAAAGCCGCCTTATCAAGTTTTCTTCAATGAGCTTATGCTACTAAAATATTACTTAAACTATCATCACTATTACACTAATATGTAATGCAGTAATAGGTTTGCAGGCAATAGTTGCGTTTTGAGTTGTGCGTGTAAAATTATAGGCAATGGTGCACGAAGCAAACTGCAAAACCCCTCGCTAGGGTTTATAGTTGACAGCAGAAGCCGTCAAGCAGACTACAATTTAGTATGATAGTTCTTGAAACGATGAAAAATTTCATAGTGCTGATGTAAAAAAAAGAAAAGGCTGTATCGTAGCAGGATCCAAACTTTTGTAAATTAATACCATGCAAGCCCTCCAGGTAGGGCTTAGCTGTTTAACTATGTATTAAATGTTTTCATGCTTTCTCCACATCTTCAGTTTTCTCATTTCGCTAAAAGTTTAAAGTTTTAGGAGTAGTAAACCCTCCTAACACTATCATGAGTGTAGGTATATTGAGGATATAATGTGTTTTCCAACAGAGAAAAAAGGAGCAGCAAGGATATTGGCAAACGAATTTTGTAGACTTTCGGCTTGATCCTTTTGCGCACTACGAAAAGAATGCTTTCTTTTCTCTATTTGTCAAATCAAATACGCATTCTCAGTATTCCTCTGATTCGTCTATCATTACCCAATATCACTCACCACTAGGGAAACAACAACGAGAAAATCGTTTTCCGGTGGTATTACAACCATATAGGAACTTTTAATGAAAGAATTTTCGGTTGTATACACACATAACAGTCTAGGAGGTCTAAAGAAAGTTAAGTACATTAGATTTTAGCCTCTATTTTGATCACAAAGCGTGCGTATCCCTTTTTTGTTTCAGCTTAGTGTCTGTAGTCTCCAAGGATTGCTATGTGTGCTTTCTTCTCAAACTTTCACTCTTAATGCCGGTCGGACTAGAAAGAAAAAAAGAGCAGCTGCAGTCAGACATCAAACATCTTAAGCGAAGTACAACAACGACAGCAGCAAATAAGAGAAAACAAAACTGCGAATGTAAATTTAAGAGCATTCCCCTCGAATTCGTTATTTCTTTATATGCCAAGGGTATCGAGAAGGGAATAATACAATTGGAGACAGATAAATCCTTAGGTCCATTTCATTACCCACACCGTACTATTTATCCAGGATGGATAGAACCTTAAACAAGAGCATGGCTACATTTCGAAACGCAGTAATATATCACCAGGCGGTTCAATGATCGGTACGGAATTTGAATGTCCAGTGCAAAACGATTTTCTTTGGTCTTGTTTTACGGATTGTCTATACGATGTATTTAGCTGTATCATTCTTTTTCACTCAAAAACAGCCCCATTACTACCCCATCCAAGTAATAAATATATCACATTCATCAAATAAAATCCTAACTATATTATGTAAGTTTTGTTGTGAAATCTTTCACCTGATGAAAATAATAGTAGCAAGTAAATAAATTATGTACCGTAGTGATCTAGAATATCTCCCGGAGTACAGAGAAAGAGCAGGCGTGATTGACTTGAATGAGTTTTCCTATGCGAAATCCCCGTATCCCCGAGTTGTATTCCAAATTTATCCGAAGATTCAAAGTAAGTATAGTAGAATGCTACAATAGTATCGTAACAATATGAGAAAAACATGAAAGTGTTTGTGCACATTTTTTAAATTTTTTTGTATTGTGACTGTATTCTCCATGGATGAATATAATCCAACTGCTATCTATGTATCGATAAAGACGATCAACGTTCATTCTCAGAATAATAGAATACATGTAGCTAACTGACATTTACATTTTAGCACACTCGAAAGATAAAGGTCATCCCAAACTACTTATAGATTTTGCCAACAAAGATTGTCCAGAAATAGACACCTATGGGGTTTCATCTCTTCCAAAGCCTTCAACAAACTGTCTACTATTCCCATCCACAAACTTGCAAGTTTTCGTGAAAAACGCAAGTAAACAAGGCCGAATCAGTAAAACAGCAACAACACTAAAATACACAAGAGCAAAGCACATAACATACATTGCACATACATACGTCAAAAATTGAAGGAAGCATGAGACTTCGCATTATAACAGTGCACACAGTGATCTGACAAACCATTGAGTACGATATATGAGTTTAGCGTATACATATGGTTTATGTATATATGTACAATTCTGGTATGGCACTTCCGATTTTTGTTACATTCAAGGCAAATATTCTCGTGTGCTCGTGCAACAAGATATTTTCTAAGTGAAAGGAACAAAAACATCTTTTCTTTGCTTTCCAGTTCCTGTGACTTTCCTCTCCTTCTTTATTTTTTAGTGCGTTTTCATTCAGAGTCATTCATGTTGAAAAACTCGTGCCATTATCAACAGTAGAAAGTCGAAGCAGTAGCCAAGGATATTTTGCGGAGGTAGTTTTGGATGATGAATATAGGAAAACTAAGCTGATATGAAGCGCTCATAGTCGATATAAACTGCACACACACACACTACGTTGATAGAATTTTGACGTCCTCGACACACTGCTTTCTATTTATTCTTCACGATTAGATTACAAAAGGTTTGTGCATGTGTGCTGTGTCAGTACGCAACATTAACTTTGTCTACTTTCCCTTCCTACAGAATGAGAGAACGAACAGATATGAAAAAATGTACTCAAGAATTCTTGTGATTTTCAGCAGAAAGATAGTGTGCCATTGTCCTCCTTCGCGAGTGAAAGTACAGAAAAAGAATAAAGATGTAAAGGAAATACAGTGAAAGGTCTTGGTAGGGAAGAAAGAATCGAAGATAGAAAAAAATGAGATAACTGCCGCAATTTTGTACGTGCCTAAGTTGATTCTGAAGAAACAATCTTACGTGGTTCTACAATTCGGAACATGGAACATTGTTAGCCATGTGTTAGCAAAATGTACGCTCGATATGAGTAAGAATACTTTGCTCGGCTCCTTATATGACTGGTTGGGTCAATGTGATAATAACGTCCTGTAAAATTGGTCCATTTTACGAGGTTATTTCTTTATTATAGAGGAGTGCCCTGGCGGGGAACATTGCTTGCCACAGAATATGTTATCATCATATCGCTGTTGTAATCATCATCATCATCACTCTATCAACAAAAGTGGTAATAGCGCCAACTTCTTCGCAAACTTTCATTTTTTATAACTTTTTCTTGTATAACTTTCTTTTTTAATACGTGTACAAAGTGTGTGACTCTGCAATAACAATGGTGTCCTTTTCCATGTTTTCCTTTTATTTAACGCACTTCACTTTCTTCTGTGAACGAGCCAAGTTATGTGTTAATATTTTGGCTCTGAGCGTTCCTCATTTTACATTTGTTTTTGACAAAAGCTCCCCTGCACACACCACAAAGCCGAGGAGAAAAGTGTACCGAAGAAAGGAATAAGAAAGAAGAAGAAAAAGAGAAAATCGTTTAAAACTTGTTGGCCGTGTCATGAACACCATAAAAAACTGCGATAACGTTCTCAGAATCAGACAGCCTTTTTGATCGTGAGTCATCAGAAAATGGGTTGAATCCATACAGCAGGAACTTAATCCAATCTAAATACATCTTTAAAACTTGATATGCTTTCGCCCACGGGGTAGTGCCTAGCGCATTCTTTTCATTTTAGTTCCAGATAAATCCAGGTAGGTATATAACAGATAGCCTCATTGCGAAACCACTTTCTTTTTCTCCTACGGTCAGCAATTTGTTCCTACAAAATTTATAGTGATGATTGCACACGTTTCCGTGGAGGCAGGTAATACAGTAGCGGTTCTTCTGTTCACTCATAGCCACATCAAGCATCCTGTCACGATAAAAGCAACGTCTTTGTTCGATAGTGAAAATAAAACTGATACATAAATAGCTGATGGTAACGCAAGATAAAATGTAAGAGAATTATACAACTTGTAGAATCAAATAATAAAAAATATACTTGTTCCCTTATCTCTCCAGCTGTCTAGGAGAAAGGAAAGTCGCAAAAACTTTCCTTCCGGTAATGCTCCAGTTCAAGAGAAGCATCTGTCTCGGACGGTTTCCTTTCACACTCATTGTTCGCCAAAAATGGGATGGGACACCCTCTGAAGTAACTATTTACAGGTTGTTTACTATATGTTCCGGCACCTTTTTATTGTTGTTTTTATTACATTCTGAAGACCTGCTCAACAGCCACAAATGCACAGCAAGACTGTTATTTGTTAAGCTTCTTAGCTTTTTGTCCTCGCTTTGAGCTCAAAATTACATTATTTTTCTGCATTATTTCGTCGTGACATTCTCCCTGTCATCATTTGAATAATAAATGTGACTCCTGCTCCTTAGAAGCAATTGCTACCAACAGGGTTCCAACAAAAATTATTTCTGCCGACAGTGACAATCCCAATATATGGCGCACCTTCCTGAATACGTTAGAGCTCAGAGGAAATGTATAGCTCACCATAATATTTTACAATAATGAGCGAAAACTCTTTTAGGAATAATGTCGAAATGAGAATGGATAGAGAGCATAAAAACTTGTTCGGATTACTAACAACCTTGAGATGTCCAACCAGAATACACTTGCCGCAGGTCCTGCTGACGCGATACAAAATATGCACTTGTTTAGAATATTTATTTTGAAGATTATATTTTTACACACATAAAAGTGGTTTACCATCCCTTTCACTGGAAACTTGTGACTACATAAACGTGTGTTTTTCTTTGTGACACGGTTCGGTTTCCTGCTATGCCGGGTAAAAATATTTCAAATGATGGTGAGCTGAAGTCTCGGTTGGAGAAATTGCTGAGACCAGCAAAAATACATGAGAATAGGTGATCGCAGAGAAAGTGTTTACTGAAGTGGCTCAATGGAATGAAGTATGTGGTCATGCAATCAGGACAAGATGAAAGTCTATAACACGGGCAACGAAGTGTGAGTCTCCTCCGACTATGAATAGTAGTTTGAGAAGACACCATAGAAAGTCTCTTTGATAGCAATACGTGGTTTCCGTAATTTTTCCTATTCAACGTAAAGAACCATACAGCACTCCGTAATGAAGTCAATTCAGGACCGAAAAAAGTAACGCGACCACTGAATGTGACATTGTTTTAATAGTATTACCTGTCTAGAGTTTAAAAGCATTGAGAAAGCTAACGATTTCTTATAATGATACATAATACTACATAAGCGAAAAACAGAATGTCCAGGAGGGTAAAAATGTTGGCTTCTGGTTTTACACATGGATTGAAGTTAATGGAATGCCTCTCATGGTCACGATTAAAAAAGTGTTCTGTTTCGTAAATGAATTACACGGTCGCAAAATAGGATAACTATGGATTCAGCGATTAAGCGTTTTTATGGTGACACTTAAAGACCTCGTCTGGAGACACTTGAGCAAAACTTAGAAAAGTGTATCATTATAGTTCGGCTTAGAGACAATAGACTAACATCATTAATGGAGAATTTAATTATGAGAATGGAAGCCACACGCGATATTGGGTTGTGCATAGATACTCTCTTGTATTAGTATTACCGCAGACGTAAGTGAAAAGTAATGACACTTGTACTACAGGGAAAACGTGCTTAAGGTGTGTTCAGCCGTTTAAAACCCGCTCAAAGACTTTCCCCATAAACGGCAGTCGATACAGCAGGGAAAATCTCAAGAGTACGTGATAGACTAACTTTGAGACTACCGCGAGAAGCTTTTTGGCTCTTGCTGAAATTTCTGAATGTACAGCAAAAATGGGTTTATGTAGTTTAGTTACTTTTCTCTCGTAAGAAGGTGACTAGGGAACGAACAAAGCATTTTTTATTACTTCTAAATACAACACCAACCATAAAAAGAAAGGCAGTTGCAGGTTTCTCTACTTCACTTGTACATATCCTCATTATTACAAAAGACGGGTCTTCTAACCCACCAAACCATAATATCGCCACCCAGGAAAAAAATGAAGGAAAGAAAGGGCGGAATAATCCTGTGTATAATAAGTAATAGTTGACTGACTCAAATGGCTCTGAGTTTAATACTAATGATAGCAATCGCCATAATCGTCATCGTTTCTTACCCCTATACTTAATCCTAACGGTCTTTCTAAACTGCTACAACATCCGAAAGAGAGTCATACTCGGCCCTATCATTTTGTAACTACGCGTCGTACATTCCCATTCCTTCCTTTTTATACCCACTATTACCCAACTTTCTCAGAGGTTTCCTTCGAGGATAAAAGATAAATGAGGAGAAGAAGAAACAACGTGAAAATGGATGAGAATTGCATTGAAATGAAAGAGATAAAAAACTATGCCCAGACGTAAGACTATGCGGTGGATTTTTTTTCTTCTTTTGTACAAGCTGAAGCATAGAACAAGTACAAATTATAACTTTCGATCAAATAAAAGAAGGAAACATATATGCAATTTCTCTTTTCTTAGTAATACCCATGATTATTTTCTTCGTCTAGTAGGAATTCTCTCCTTTTCTTTTCTACGTCAACACCACATCACAGTAATCTGTCTGTCAGAGGCAGAGACTCTTCGTTGAGTGCATATGAAATACCAAAAAAAAAAAAATACTCCAAAATCACTGATGATTAGATTGAATGCAAAGATATTCGCCATTTTCGGTGGCTGATAACTTTGTGCCATTTTTATTGAAATGGTAATAATCATAATGCGGAAGCAGCCGCCTACTTGACAAACGAACTCTTGCTTACACATGGATTGTGCTTTCTTTTCATCTCTTAATGTGAACAGAAGTAGTCGCATTTCGCCAGCTAACAAAAGAGAAAGCTGAATTTTAAACGGAATTAAAATATAATTGTGTGGGTGTCTAGCTTTAAGCTGTGCTCAGCTTCTCCAAAGATCTTTGGAGGATTTAGGTACATTTCTAGATGCCTAACTGTCTGGCTGCCTATTCATTAAAGATTAACCTGATAATACGCAATTTGTTAAAGCATCTGTGGTACACAACCGATTCCGAAACATGGAGCATGGCCTATAACCGTAAATATAAATTAATAAAATCAGCAAAATACACTTTTAAAAACATAGCTATTATAGAAACCTTGGCTCATTGTGAAACAACTCTATATTTTAGTTTGTAAGGATTTTTTTATCACTATTAATATCTAGAGCAAAGCTATTATTACTGAGGAATAAAATAGGATTTTGGGGTTTGCTCCCCACATTTAAATCTTATCAACGCGAGAAAATCGTCTAGCTCCTTTTCAGAGTGTAATAGTAAATGCAGTACAATGGGTGGCAAAATGCTCAGCATTTAAAAAAGAATCATATTGGGAGCCGGAGAAAATGGAGAACTCAAGTGGTTTCACGAGGAAAAATGTATAAAGATTTCCAAAGAAAGCTCAATTTTCTCTCAGCTAACGAGAATGAGTGGGTAGTCGTAAAATATGTTTTAAGTAGGAGGTTTTCCCAATTCCCATTCATTTCTTTTCTCCTTTTTCCCTCTGTCTCTCTGAGGACATGTCAAGATCATACAGCGATCAAAAACCAAACTGCTGTTAGTGGGTTTTTGGCTCAAGAGACCCTGAGAAAATGAAGTTTTCACCAATATAATCACTTGTTCTTATCGAATCACTTCTTATTTGCTAAATAATATTATATATAAATGTATATTAAACAGAAAAAGTTGTTGTTTCTCATTTATATTTGCTGGTTACCTTTCAACCGATCCTTAAGGCAAACAGAGAAAAAGATTGTGCGATAATATCAGAAAAGTCAATAAAAATCTGAATGTGTAGACGAAAGTCTCTGTTAAGAATAAAAGTCTTTTGAGTAGAGTGCTGTGGAGAAATGAGAAGCAAACGATGTAGTTTTATTACTTCGTCTACGTCGCAAAAAAAGTAGTTTTGATTGTTGTTTTTGTTTGACTGCAGCACTCTCGATACATTGTTAAGATGCCTGCAATGCCAATTAAATATTTCAGATTGCTTGTAAGATTACGTTTGAGAACCTCCTGCAGCACTCGTAAAAAATTGTGTTCCTATTTTTTGAGATGATTATATGTGCATTTGTTGTTTGACTGAGAAAATCAAATGTGTGAATAGGAGATAATAGTGTATAGGAGATATTGGGAAAAGAGAATAGACGAGGTTATGTGTAGTGCTTTCTCCTGTGTATATTTTTTCTCTCGCTCAACTTACCTTTATTGAATTGGTTGTACGCTTGAACAATCTTCTCAGCGCTTTTCCTTGCGATGAAAAACCACTCCGAGCTATTCCCCAAGTAGTGGTACTCCAAACTCAGATCTTTTACAAGAATTGTTCCCCCATCGTAGCGAAATGCGAAAGGGCAAAACAACGTGTAATTCTTGTACTGAAGTTGATCGTAACAGTTTCCTGCTGCAAAAATATCCTCATCAAATTCCACCATTGACATGACCATAGCATGCAGCAGGTATTCGTTGTGAAGCACCGTCTGGTTGACATATTTCCACATGCGAGTTAACGTGTTTGCACGGTTCACCGCAAACTCTGCTTCAAGTCGAAACCGTTCTTGTGCGTAGCGATCAACCACTCCCTCGCCCAAATTGAAATCAGTGCCAGCCGAGCAGTTTTCTCCGAGCAAATGTTGACTCTCAACTATGTTGAGAAAGCGAGTAACAATATCGATGTCTGGTTTGCTCCGTGCTGTGGATGAGGTGGATGACGTGGTCGAGAGTGAACTTTCTGACCCAGACAAAGGCGAGGCATTTTCGTCGCCTTCATACAAAGGCAAGTCGGCACTATCGCTTCCATAGTTCTCGAGCCCCTGGGGTACATAATCATCAAGTCGGTTGTTATTGGAGCTATCCCAAAATGTTGCCGCTCCGGATGAATCGGATGGAGAGTTGTCTACTCTTGGAAAATACTCGGGACTGCTTTGACTTTTCACTAATTCTTGATTGCTGCGAAAATCTGATCGAAACTCATGCTCTAATCTAGTACGCTCATCACTTTTAAAGGTGATGACACTCGCGTTGATGGACTTTCTATCCCACTGCGAGTCGCCCCTTTCAAGAGATTTTCTCTTTGTATTCTCATCACGTCGAGATTGACTGGTTGATATTGAATTTTCATCATTTATTTGTTCCTGAGTGCCACCAGCAGCAGCAGAAGATGAGGGACGGTTATTTGCTACTCTTTGACCAAGAGCTTGATGTTTTTGACCTTCTTCTTTGGCAGATGACTGGTATGGATAGCCAGGATTGGCTGACTCCATATCAAATTCAAATTGATGGTCCCATTTTCTGTCCTTGGATTTTATGACGGGATGCGGCGATAAGTCAGGATTGTATTGCGGAGAAGGATTCGGCTCTGAAATAATAGAAGGAAAATGTCACAAAACATTAATTCGAAGCTGATATACACCGCGTGTACCCGAAAAAAAGTACCTAGGCACAGTGAAAGTAAACAACTTTAAAAGAGGAAAAAGGCTGAACATTTTGGTGATCATGTTACGTTTTTGTGATTACGACATAACAAGAGTTTTAATGTGCGTCCTAATGGGTTTTCGCTATGTAGAAGCAAGCTGTGCCAAATTAAGGAAACCGGAAACTGCGGTATAAAAATTACCTTGTGATGAATGAAAATGGTTAGGCTGTGACAATGACCCTGTTCCATTTTCATCCTGGGGATCATTAGATACAGCGGCGACTTCCGAAGCTGGCCGTTGAGTTTGCTGCCTTTGCTTTCTCCTCTCTTCCCTGCTTTTCTGCTTGGACTGACCATTGCGATTTTTCTGTTTCTTTTTTGCTGGGGCAACGCCAGGAGCGTTTGCACTTGAACCACTTGAAGGAGATGAGGGCGATGATGATGGTAATAATACTCCATCGGCGTGCCCACTTTCCGCAATCCTGTAATCACTGTCATTCAGTCTACCTTTCAACTTGTCCTGAGCCACATTTGTGAAAGCATACGAGTTATTTATTGATTGCAGGTTCCACTCAGTAGTAAATGTGTTAATGGATGTTTCTCTGGCTGAAGAGGATTGAGTGAGGTAGTTGCTAATTCTTTTGGAGGAGTTGCCATTAGGTGGCCGTATCGGTGCACCTTCAACATTATGACCCTCATCAGTTTTCTTTTTCTCCCAGCCTTTTTCAGATTCTCTGAGTAACAACCTCCCGTCACCATTACTATTCCTACCTTGTGGAGAAATCGGCGAGTAATCTAAATCAGGATCATTGTTTACCAACACATCACCATTTAGAATGGCCGGAGAATCGTGTTTCTCATTGCCACTAGAGCCAATTACGTGCAGATGTTGCTGTCGTTGTAGCCGAACTGTAGTTGGCCGAGACAGAAATGTTTTATTAATTCGATGCAATATGGTTGAGTTTCTATCCTCATCTGAGCCAGCTTTCTCCTGAGAGCCAGTTACATTCGTGTTAAGGGAAGATAACAACTGACTAGATTTCTTTATGTCGCCTCTTCTCCCTTCATGACTAGCTTCTCCTGGCGGAGATGATGATGATGATACGTCTTTCTGGATAAAATATGAGTTTTCATAAAGTGCACCAGGAGCTGTGTCATCTGACAATGAATAACCGTTTTTTTCTCCTTCAGCCTTGCCAGTAATAATGTGTCCATCCCCTCTTAACAACACCGGCTTGTCTTTTATTTTATCATACAGCTTTCCTCTGCCAGACAAACTACCATCACCGTTGCTTAAGCTTTCTCTTAATGTGCCACCAACAATTCTATCTCCGTTCCCACGATAGATTCTCTTCCCATCAGTTTTCTCATGTATTACCCTGCCTGCCAGTTGTCCATAGTAATAACTAGAGGGGCTATCAAATCCATCCTCGACTTTCTCGTGGGGAGCATCGCCTTGTGGCATATCATAACTATCTAGGTTCCGTCCGGCTTCTCCTTCCTTTCCAGTCTCTTTATTTGGTTCATCCTCAAACCCATCATCATTCCCACTATTGTCCGTTTTCTTCATTGTTTCCTCTGAAAAGCTCAACTGGGACGAGAAAGTTTTTATTGGCTTTACCGACTTTCCAGGAGCCATTTCACCTTTCTCGAATCCACTCAATGGAGGACGCACAATTGTTACAGAGTCGTAATTAAAATCGTCAGGAATGGATGCAGTATTCATAAAATCATGTCCACTCTCACCACCAGGCTTTGTACTTTTACGAGTTCTTGAAAAGCTTTTCCGGGATCGGTGATGGCGGATCGAGGATATTAAAGGGAACTTATTGTTATTTACGTGAAACATAGCTACATCACCATTATCTTCCTCCTCGCCTTCTCGCCCATTTGAGATTCGCCTGTGAGCGGACTCTCCCATCGCCTGTTGACTTTCTTGCCTATGATGGTAATGGCGAAAGGAAGCAGAAATAAAATTTCTAGGAGGACTGTTATTCTTGCTAATGTAACTGGTACTGCTGCTTTCATCGCTATTATTCGCAATCAGTCTAATGCTCCGAATACTTCTTGTTTGTTGGCCAACTTTCTCATTTGGAAGAATTTGTTTACTCCCACCAATAGCGCTTTGAGGACCTTCACTCACGTTGGTCGCAGCTCCTGCATCTTCATCTATTTCTTTTAACGAGTCTGCTACACTGCTATGAGGAGCCCACAGCTTCGACCTTTGTTGGGATTTCAGCGAGCTCTGAACATCATCTTCCGGATGAGTTGTTTCTGGCGTGGCAGTAAAATGCGAAGACGTCGGAAGTGAAAGTAAACTTGAAGTTTTTGACGAATTCTGGATGAGCTGTAGCGTCTGGGTTGACTCTTGCTGTAAAACATGTTGCACAGTTTCATTGTCTATTTGGAGTCGAGTAACACCCAACTCAAGAGGTGGGTTTGTACTTCCATTATCATTGGGAGAAAGTGCACTTTCACTTGCTCCACTAGTACTCTGACCGTTTCTATCACTACTACTATATTCGGTTGGAGATGCTCCTGTATCTGGAAGAGGAGTGCTTTTACTACCAACAATGGAGAAACTCGGAGTTGCTACAGTAGTAAAGTTGAAATTAAATGGGGAATACGACGGTGTGGTGATAGATGATACGACAGATACAGATGCTGTTGAAGGGATTTTGACGTTAACATAAGATTGGTTACTTTTATTTCCGCTACCGCTGTCAATATTACTATTATTACTCTCCCCAGTCCCAGTTCCACATTGACAGACAGACAATAGAAGTAGCAGGGCGAGGGAGATCGATATCACTGACCACCCTGGCTGGACCATGTTTATTTCATAAAACGGCTTGCACGCCTTGTCTCACGGTTATTTTTTCTATTCGGGCCAAAATTGAAAATAAAACGAGCCCTGTGCCAGAGCTAGTAAGTGACTACACCTTTTTTCTCTTCACGTTTTCACTTAACCTGTTTCAAACAGGTGCAATAATAATCCAAGAATATAATGGGTTGTCACGTTATCGAACAAAAACTCGTTTTCGCCATGATCATTCTTGTCATGCTTTTTACTAACAAGCGTTTTCGCTGTTGTACATTGTGCTTCGAGGGCTCTTGAGAAAAAAATACTAGGGATTTTTATGTGAAATGTTGCATGCGAATGAACCATCACTAACACTTGTGTGTACTATATATTTCTCACCTGCCATTTCACACTTAATATGACAGTGACCATATAGGCCGGAAGTTTACACACACTGTTTAGACCAGCACGTAAGGGAAAGCTTGCAATAACAATGTCATTTTATTTCCAACTGGACTCGTTACAGAGCACATTATTGTATAAATTTCAAATGATATTGACAAAACTATAATGTGACATGCCGCACAAGATGGTTTTAAGTATCACTGAAAAGTTACTGTTTCATATAACTGTGTCAGAACTTTTGTCTTGTGTATGCGCTCGTAATCCAATCGGTCACATCATGGCAGAGAATTTCTATACAGAAAAGATTCACTTTTTTGCTGGTATAAAAACCAGAAAAACTTTACCAAGTTTTTGCCTCAGAGTCCTATTAACAACATGGCGATGATGATGGAGAAAGTGATTCACAAAGTTGAACATTTACTCCTGAAAGATGTTTTGATGGAGTAGTCATAAAGTGAAGTTGTGTGTCTTTTCCTAGTTTTTTCTTCTCTTTCGTTGTTAGATTAAAATATAGGGACGTGTAAAAAAAAACTACGGAGAAGAGGGTGACACTTTTATGCTAGTTGATAATTTGTCATCACAAGGAAACCTGTCAAAGGGCGACTGTCACAGAAAGAAAGTTGGGTAAAATTAAAAAGGATGTGGTCGAAACGGAGCTAGCGAAAAAAGTACCTAATGGATTTCTCCTTTTTATAGAATGAGTTGGTAGCGGATTAGAAAGACGAGTATGCGAAATTACGCACCGTGTTCAACACTAGAACATGCAGCTTTCTCCATTTACCATAAACGGCTTCATCATCCAAATACTTTTTATCTGTCCTTGCAAACTCATTTTTCCTCCTTGGAATTTTTTCTAATGAAATCCTAGCCTGGAGAAATGTTGCATCACACTCGAGATTTTCATAGCAAAGAAAAAACTACGCTGGAAGATATTTTTAAGTGGTCCATCCGAATCCCAGCTGAGGCTGGATTTGACGTCCGCCTGATTCCGTATCCTCATCTTCAGCTGGTGTTGGTGGTGATGATGATGAGGACTTCATTAGAAAAAGGATCAGTCCCATCTGAAAAAGAGAAAATGATGAAAAAACAAGTTTTGATTACAAATCTCAAATTACTTTTCAAATAATCATAAATTAGTCACACGTTTCACTCGACAAAAAAGGGAAACATATTGTAGGATTGTTCATTTTGCTTTCAAATGCCAAAAGACTCTATTTTTTGCGCTTTTTATGGTCGTATTAAGATGCATATGATGTATGAACTGGAGACTTTATTATTCTCAGATTGTGTAAGAAAAGAGGAAAAAAAATTGTTAGGATGTTTTGTGTGAAAAACATCAACTGCCTATATTTTCATTTAAAAGTCTACGGAGAAAAGGAGAGAATGATTTTCAGAGAATACAAAAGCTCCGAGGATTGTAGGAGAATGGCATGTCTTGTTTATGGATGCAATAATATTTTGGACAAAAGAGAATTTCCACTTTTCTTGAGTTTCATGAATGATTAAGTACTTTTTTGTTCTCTTAACGAGCCCCTCACAAGAATGAACGCGAATGGCACAACAGGAAATAGGAGATTGTTGCATTCCTTTACATGAGATTATACCCTTTACTTGTGTATTATTTTTTTATTGTAGTTTACGACCAAGGGATAGAATGCATTTTTACACTTTGAGGATATTCTCCACTCAAACCGTTAAAAGAAAGAGGTGTAACAATAAAACCGAAAAAAGAGCAGCAAAAGCAGTATTATGTGTCAGCCAAGTGAAATTCTACCATTCTTTTCAACTTAAATAACATAATGGTTGTGATGCTTCAAGGCATACTAATACATTTTCGTTTACCTTCTTTCACTTTCATGTAAAAATGTATTAGGCATATATCTGTACGCGTATCTTAACTCTAGATTCAGCTTAAAAAGGTTGCCCTCCATTTTCTCTTGTTTTCTACCATTAATCAACTAGTCATGTGTATGGTTAAAAGGGAAAGTAAAGGGGTAGTAGTAAAAAAAATCATAGATATAGTTTATTTTTCTGATATAATATCTACTACACTACCGTAAAGAAAGTTTTTCTTAGGGATGTCTTCAATAATCTTTGAATGGTACTTTAAAAATGAGTTTGGATAGGTGCTTTGCATATAGAAAGAAAAATGACTACCATCGGCCTGTCGCTCAACTTTCTTTCTTCTTTTGTCTTACAACTGACAGGAGAAAAAGAGCAAGGCCTGGTATGCAAGAGATATTTCCATTGAGGAAAATGTATAGAATGATTTCTTATGAAAATCAAACTACCCGGAACAGTACGATGTGTAGTCGTGTTGTAATTAAAACATCAATCTTTGAGACGACAATGCGGCTGACGTGGAACGAAAGCGAAGGAAGGATTGCTAACTATGGAATATTTTAAAGTCACGCTATTTGAGAACATTATTGAACGTGGCTGTAATTATAGCTAAACGCACACGATGTCTTACTCAGAGTAGCTTTTAGGTTTTGTATAGATGTATAATCAATTATGAAATGTCTTGTCTGTATTCAAACACGATACGTAGACATGTTGGTATAAACGAAATTGTCAACTTTCATATTCTCTTGGGTTTCCCCTTTTAATAACTTCAGAGGATTACAGCGAAGCAGAGCTATTAGCAAAATACAAAATTCTATAAAATATTTACAACAAAAAAGGAAAATAAGTCATACTATAGCATATAAATATGTCTGCCTATAAAATCTATTTTCAATCTTTATCCTCCACTCTTGAATTGTACCCTGTCTTGAGTATTTTACTCAGCATTATTATTCATTTTCACAAACTTGCTTTCAGATTTTATCGCCTTTTCTTGAAAATTAATACATTATGTTTTCACGCATCACTGCTTTATTCCGCTCAATATAGCCCTATGTTGGCAAGAATCTAGCATATCAATGCCTACTCCTTCCCCATCGTTGCAGACTTTCACATCTATACCAGCTTTCCACAAGCATGATCCTGAGATCACTTTAAAATATGCTTTTAATCTTTATCTTAACAGTTTCCGTTTCAATGTGGTCACTGTCTAGTGTCTAGCAAAACGTTTCATGACTACGACAGAGAATATCCCACATAACAAAATCTGGTATTATGCAAAGTGAGCTCATACGCGGCTGAAATAAGCGTGCACGATGCCAACAGCAATTTTTTGATGAGTTCATTTTTCTCAAAGGTTATAAAAAGGCTTCGCCGCAGTGTTTGGTAAAAATGATGAGCACTACTTGAAGTCTTCCTTCTTGGAAGCTTTCCTACTATTTTCCATATCATTCCAAGATCGAGGTGAAGGAGCGGCAGGATGTTTTTCCAACGTTTTTCTCTGTCGATGTCACTTTCTCTTAACTGGGTCGTTCTTAGCTGAGTTGGTAGACCAGAAAATGTTTTTCAGTCTACACCACAAGCACTACCGTTTGAACCTACGTACGAGAGAGCTTAGTTCAGTAATGTTTTGGGTCACACGCGATACTCTGTTACTCCACACGTTCAAATGAAGTGACAACAACATTCCTTATTATTATCTATCAGCCATATATTCAAGCAGAAGTAATTTTGAACAGTGCATCTTGTCTTAATAAACTATATAGAAACACATGAGAAATTTATTGTACGCTTTCGCTTCTTCCGCATAAATATTCTCTAAAATGGGATGCATACATAACGAAAATGTAGCTTATTTTTTTCTCGCACTGTTGTTTCACAGTTTACAAAAGCGTGAGGAGAAAATTACTTTCTTGTATGAAAGCCGTTTTTTTTCATTCAAGACTATCCAAGAGGAAGGGAAAATGGCGCGACAGAATTCCTACGCTATCGAAACCTCGTACATCCTCAAGCTGTTCTTTATTTTTTTCTCTGCAAAAACACATGGGATCCTTCCAGTAAAACCTTCAGTCTCTGAGAGTCTCCCAGTTTGACGCATTTGCGTCGTTTTTCTGTGAATCAATGAGGTACTCTAATATCACTCAAGGCGAAATGGATTACTTTCATAAAATTAAAGTATCATCCTATACCAACCTTTTATTAAATTAACACTACTAGTGAAAACATGAATACGATACTTTCTATCTGTGTATGCATACAAGTCTCTGTTCACTTCCAATGTTCAAGTCCAAATGACAAATTCATAAAGAAAATATTTTGAATTTGTTATGCAATAAGCCAAAAAGAGAAAGCACGTTTTAGCTCAAAGCGAACAAAGTACTTAGCCGCTCGCTCGCTATTGTTGTTGATATTACTTTAGAACAGTGGAAAGCGAAACATTGGCACTAGAGAACCGAATGAAAACTCTATTTTTGTCGTTTTGACGTATGCCAACACTACCCAATCCAGCCTCCCAAATGGAAGTACTTTAGCAAAGCTGATAGTTTTTCTATATGCCATGTGCTGCATGCGTTATTTGTTTAAGAAATGATGTGACTCCAGGGAGTATTAAGTTTGACTCACCAAAAATATGTGTTCAACCGTGTACTCTTTTCTCGCGCACAATGTTTTTGCTCAGTGACCTATTGCTTTTTTAGACCAGGCTTTCTCTTGTTTTTGTTGATGTTACTACTTCTCTCGGGCATGTACTACAAGTTGACTTCCCTCTCACCCAATATGTAGTCAGTTTTTTGGCTTTGCTAAACGGACACACCAGTGTTATTGTCATTGTTATTGTCGCAAAGTTTGTTCCCGTGAACGTAGCGACATTGGCGTGAGCACAATAGGGGGAAGGTTACTCGCGACAAATAACCCGACAGTTTTCTCCTTTGTGTGTGGTATCCCTATGGCTTATTATTAGTTCTTCTAATGTATGACACATTTGTGGGCAAAGAGGAGACCCCACTAGAGAAACCGATAAAGAAATGTTTAAGGTAGAAAGTGTTGTACACCTTGGAATTTAAGTTACACGTTTTCTCCATTTAATATATGGGAGAAAGTTTGCAAACTTTCAGGTCAGGTTTTGTAAAAGAGAAAGTCTCTCTTGTGTTTGTTCAGGCTCATTCTTATTGAATGAGCGGCGGAACAAGGATTCTAGAAAAAAGGTCCTTTGGGCTTTCCCGTCTCAAAATCACCCACTGACATGGCTCATGTGCGTGTGCATTGTTTATTACCTTGTGAACAATAGCAAAACGTCAAGCTAAAAGCTAGTTTTTCGGTCATTTTGGAGTAGATGTTTCAATCTCTTTGTTTCACATAATAATTTTACAACCTTCGCCACACGTTCCGCCGGTTTTTTTTTGTCTACCCACCATGGAGCTAAACATGATGAGGTTGTTATCTAATCTCCAATATTATTGCATGAATGTCTTCTTCCTCCAAACAAGATGAAAAATGTTTTTTAACGTTCTGATAAACTGCGTTGTGGGTTCTCAAAGGAAACAACCGATTGCGCATTCATCCATTATTTTTATGCGATTGCAATAAATCTATAGCTGAGAGTGTTTTCCGTGTTATGAAGTTTTAAGGGAGCCTATAGGCAGATTTTCCTTCCTAGAGGACCCGCTTATGTTCTCGACTGGTGGCAAATGGTCGCATTAATTCAATGGTTAGA
>JAAXOA010000512.1:0-22728 GCA_036561885.1 Salina celebensis
GTTTTGTTCTCTAGGAGATTCCACGGTAAAATATGGCTTAATAACCTACTTTTTAACATCGAATAATAGGATCGGTGTCAAATTAGATTGATTTTGTGTTTAAAATCTGTTCCTAGCAACTTGCCTTTGGGCAGGGGCATAATAACCACTCGTTCAAATTCAGATTTGTGAGCCACCAGAATTCACATTATATTTATTCGAGTAAGTATGTGCTAAAAGTGTTTAAAATTATGAGTATAACATTCAATATAATTATAATTGTATTTAAAGCATCATTTTTCAATCGTCTTTTGGTTGGAAATAAAGTGAATGCCATTACTCGAACACTATCGCATCATCTAGTCCTTGTCCATTCTACTTGGTGCTTGCAACACCTGGTGTGGAACTCAATTACTACCGGTTGTAATAACACCGGCGTCATGATTAAATATGAGAAGCCATCAGTAGCTGTGCAGAATCGATAGCTAAATTGTTTTGCAACATGTCACATCCACCAACACAATGCCATTTGTTTTAAAACAGTAAAATTTCTGGGTTTGACCAAAGAAGCTTGTAAACAAGAGAGTTGATGTTTTTTTCGGAAATATTGCAGAATGAGGGCAAGTATGCGTGAAATCTGAAACAAACTGTGGAAAACGCCTTTCATGTAATCATGTTTATTACAGAACTATTGGTATGTTAGCATATATCGTCTGTAATTGGTTCATTATTTTGCAGTAGCCATATGCCGATGCTCTGACAACAGTGTGATTTTCCCAGGAGGGGACTTATAATTAACCTATACGGGAATAGGTTTAGACTCAGATTGTAGATTGGGAACGGTGTTAAGCAGCACAATTCGTTGAATGACAAAATTTCAGTACTTGATATGAAATGAACAAAATGATCAACTTTATCACTGAACTACGGTCATAATGTGTTAAGAAAGACTTAATAGTATGAAAAAATTAAAAGAAATCTTTCAGCTATATTGACTATCTAATCTAAAAGGGCCTGACAAATTATTATGAGCTCAAGTGAAAGCACAGAAAGCATTAGTGATGAGTAGTTCTCGGTCGAATAAATTAAAGATTTCGGGCTGTAATACATGTCAAAATGGTGGCTAATGACACTTTCAAACTAGTCCTTCAGGTTACGCATGCAGCTTCCGAAAAAAACAAATTTCTTGCATGTTTTGTTTCGAGTTTTCAAACAAATTCCCGCCATATCCAGAATTTTGTTCCCTTTCAGTGTGCACAAGAAAAAATATTTAACTTTTTTTACTAACTAATTTGTGACTGTTTTCGAGTTTAACTTCGCTACAGAAGGAAAATAAAATTTGCTGAAGGTGCTGCATCGACTAAGTGGATATTGTTTTGTTGAGTAATGTTGCATTACAGTAAACATTTGAAATGTTAATGAGTGAACATTATTTATTTCAGTATTTCTGCAATCATAGAAAATGATCATTTCAAAACGTGGTTCGAGTATCCGAGTATGAAACTTGACCTATGGCTAAATAATTATTGACCAATTCAGAAAACCCAATTGGTCGAAAATGGAGTAGTTCGAATTGTCATGATTACTTTTTTCTTAAGCACCATGTAGCTGCTCAGCTAGTTAAACACAAAGCGAGATTTTATAAATAAAATGTACATATTATATGGGCGACCACTAATTTGACAACAACGCCGTTATAAGGTTTTGCAATGTCCGTTAGCTTGGAGAAAGTTAGGTAGCTCGAGGTGTATATCCAAGCAAATACTTACCAATAAATACGTAGTGTAAATTATTGTTGTACCCTTACTTACCATTCTCGTGGCATTTGAACATTTCAAACGATTTTCAAGTACAACATACATAACTTCTTTAAAAAAAAAACATTGTCACACAAGTTTACAAGGGGGTTACTCTGAGGTTATTGGTACTTTTCGTTTTAAGCAAAAACCAGACATTCTGGTTCAAGCACAGTAGGAAAATGCAGATGGAGAAGTGAACAAATCCGCTCAAGGTTCAGTTTTATTCAAATGACAATTTCTTGTTTTAGGCCCTAAAACTAAACCCACGTATGCTGTTCCGCATTCAGTATGGGCCTTGTTTGTGTTTTCCATACTACTGACCTTATCCTTTCATGCATCATTTCATAAAATGACCGGCGTTTGTATTTGTATAAGCCATACTTTACCAAAAAATAAGAGTTAAATTAATCACTAATCACAAATCTGATCATGTTTAAGGGAAATAAAACGCTAGGCACATTTCTTTCAAATATTTTGAAACAATTTTGGTTTTGTTTTACTATAAATTCGTCCAATTTAAAGTCATGGTACATGAATGAGTAAAGTGGCGCTTGTGGGGGCCGAAATAATTTTTGTGACCAGGGCCCTACCACGCACCGGAACGGGTGTGTATGATGCACTCCATAAGTCAGTTCGTCTCTTCGTTCCATTGGACGGGAAACTTGTAAAGATATGCGTACAACGCTTTAAAAATCTTGAAAGCTTTCTTTTGACACTGGTTGATAATTCGCGGAGAGAAAATATAGACTCTTGTGACGAATAATTGGGGTTCGTTGTCTGACTAGTCCGGTTATTGAAGTTTTTCCTAATGGAAAGTGGGTCGTTTGGAATAACAGCATATATGGCTTTATGCTCTCGAATAAATTTGTGAACGTGATCGCCTACTTCATGAAACATTTTTAAAATTTTGCATTTCACGAATCTCCGGCTCCCGGAATAATCTTGTATGGAGATAGCCACAATGAGTTTTTTTACGCAAGACAACGTATCTCTGACACTGACGATAGTAAAAGCGAACTATAGGCATTGTGCGTCGCACAATTGTGCTTTATGTACGATGATTTTATAATCCGTATCATGATTTTATCCTCATATTCCTGGTTTATAGGTTCCGGTTCAGAAATTAAATATGGCAAACTTGAAAAGTAACATGGATACATGTAATTTGTAGCTCGGCACTGATGCATGATATGTATTGTAACAAAACAGTTAAATTCATACAATATGCATGTTGTAAAGAACAAGAATTCAAGTGATAGCAAACTTCGACTACAATACTTGGAGTTTGGGGACAAACTTTACCCTCATTACAAAACGCATGCAAAGATTGTTAAAATCTGTAAATTGGAAAACTTACAATGGGAAGCAGTGGTCTTCCCAAAAATGCCACGGGATTCTGCAACTTATCGATGATTGTGAAAGGAAGTTCCTCGTATGTGAGTATCCTGGCATCGTATTCATATTCTGTCCAGTAATAATTTGAACAGGACGTTGTTCAAATTGCACAATCTTTCTTCAGCTGCTGGCAAATGCTGTAAGCAAAAGTCTTACCTTAACTGTTGGCATATATGTATAAAGTTTATGTGTAGAAGTGGCTATATGCACGGAGAGATTGTGGTGGTTAAAATTGATTGAAAATAATTCACATTGAAACAAAAACATACTAAATGTTGGAAAATTGAGATTTTATTTACATCATTACCACATTTATATCTATTCCAAACAAAAAACCGTATACTTACATTACTTTCACACAATGAAAAGCTCATTAGCCAAGAGCAAATTCTAAATCAATGGAATACATTAAGCCGTTCAAAAGCTTTTAAAATCGTGTTATCTGCAATGACTAAAGAGGCCTTTATTTATAATCAAATACACTAACCATTCGGATAAGCAAAACTTACCTCTAACTTAATAAATAAAATACGGGTATAAAATTTAGCATTTGCAAAATACTTAAATAAATAACGGAGAACCATACTCGATCGTGAATTTTTACGTACATTGTAAAAAAATTTTGGTATTCAAGAGGTTGCATTTAAGTCAAACTATAGAAAACTCCGGGAGGAATAGATTATGGGTGCCAAAACTCTGATTCAGAATGTTTCAGATTCAGCTAACTATATACACAATTACTATCAATTTTAACTGTTTTATAAGTTGTTACTTTATTGAGCAGCAGAACAAGTACTATCTACCCGTTAAAAATCATAGATACAAGGAATCAACTATACAAATACTACTTACTCTTGCAAAAGATTTGGATATTTTCCCGAGAAATAGATAACAATGACCGTGTACTGTTTCTTAACACCTTTCGATTGACACATGTCATTTGTTTGCATTTGTTTGAATTTGCAAAAGTCTGGAGTCGGTATCGACAAATGTGTCATTAACGACAAAGTTATGTTTCTTGTTCTAATAGTAGTTTCAGGATGTACAAAGCCCGAGAAATGCAATCGTTTATTTGCCAAGTGCTTTGCTGGCCATTCTGTTCTCAACACCGAAGGTGAAATTGACTGCTTTATTACAAAGTTTATCGGATTTACGACATGTTAGGGGACATGAAACCGGTGCGTACACCAGGATCCGGATTACTACATATGCAGGCGGGAATGCGAATTCATAAACAACGTGAAATGAACTCTACAAAGTTGCTACTTTGGCTATTAACAACTTAAAACCGTAGAAGCCACCAATGGTCTCTTTGGTGTTCTATCTTTAACGAGTTTCTTCGACTTTTGAGATTTTCCCTGAGCTGTTTCAACTGCACGGTCACAATTTGGTTTCGAAACTGAACTTCACGCTTGTTCTTCTGGGAATGGTGAATCCTCAACGGAAGTAGTATCGAAGTTGAGTTCTTCTGCCGTAAAATCACAACATGTATACGGTATATGCTCCTGGATGAAATAATTATGGGCACTAAAACTCATTCATAGTGTTTTGTCTTCAGCTAACCAACCATTTACACAATTACTACCAACTGTAACTGTTTTTTTTTAACATGTTACCATATTGATCAGCAGAACAATTACTAAATACCTGTTAAAAATCATAGATACTTACAAGCAATCAACGCTATAAATACTACTCATATTAATATAGTAGAATTGGTTATTTTCCCAAGAATTAGAAAACAATGACCATGTACTTTTTTTAAAAAACGTTTCGATCAAGTGGTAGCTATAGAGCGCTACATAGCAACTCTATGCAACAGTCACTAACAGTACTATATAAAATCAGTTCTTGAGCAAAACGTTTAGGTTACACTCGGAAAGATCCGTTTGAAGATCTCCGGGACTTTCAAGAATGTTTGGTTAGAAATGATGAGACAAACAAAGTTGTCAAAGGTTTTGTGCAGTATATTTATCAAAAGCCAGGCGAGTGTCAAATTCGCATGGTGGAAATACGATTATTTATCTAAAATTGGGAGGGAATATATCACCATTCCCTGCGTATCGAAGCCCCTGCCCAGTTACACGAGTGAGCCGATCAACTCTCTTGCTAACGGCGCTATGCGTTATGACCACGACCGTTGACGCAACGCACACAACCCTTCATGGTGGCGTGCATCCTGAAATAATACGCAAGCAAATATTTATGAAGGGGCGACGCAGTAACTATGCACGGTGAAGCTACCTACAACAGAAACAAATATTTTGACGAGCTACACTTGCGACATAGAAGACCGTCAGACGGAACAAACGTACTTAGCTTAAAAAAAGGACACAATGGCATATCCCAGAGGATAATACCAAACAAATATGTACCAATTTTTTCATGAAGCCACACTAACCCAAATGTTGGGAATCACAACCACAAACATCACATCGGTAGACGAATCGTTTCGTTTGCTAAAATTGATCGAAGATAGATAGATACCAAAAGCTTCGGCCCCTTTTCATGAAACATCGAACCACGCCAATTACCTTTTAAAATTGGACCGTGGAGCAAATTCGTAATTTAAAAGTATTAGCAGAAGATTCACAAATGCTCAGTGATATTTTATTGAACTTGGAAAAGAACAGAATTGGAAGCTGCTGTTTTTGCTACTGCAGCATTATGCGTTGGGATTCATTGACTATAATAACCAACATCGGTTATTAATGGAATAACAGGTGGTTTCCCAGTTCACCGAAAAATTGATTCAGTAAAGCAATAATATACTGCACTTTCAGCAGTAGCAACTTTTGCGGCGAATCAAAATGTTAGACGACAAAATTCTACCTGCATGAAAAACGCAAATATGTTAGATGTATTTGTCAGCTCTCTCTAATAATACACCATCTCTCATGGCGGGGTAATAACAGAATTGTCTCTTTTGATACGTCTTTCGGTAACTTCATTGTTCTGTATCTTTGGTCGAGCATTGTGGGGTATATTTGTTTTCGGAATGTTTTTTCCACAGACTAACACATCTGCAATACTAAATACCTCAATGATTCTTGATTTTCACATGAAAAATATTCTGTCTGATGTGCAAATTACACATGAAGTTATTTTTGAAATGATTGCCATTTGAGTTGAGGACATATCTACTCAAATACGGCACGCATAATGACTTATCATTACCGTTTTTAGCTTTTTGATGTAGCCGTTTTGACTGGAAGGCTCTTTGGTTTTCTATGAATAAGAAACCAACCTATCACATCATGCGAACTCTCAATAAACCAGCAGTAAGTCGATCGAAGCCGAAGTCTGGTCGTCAACAACAGTTAAAATATGATAATTGCATACGCTGAGCATTTTAATATATCTGATTTTACAAGATTAACCCATTGAAATCGTTCAACAGTAAATGTACGAACGATTGTTCAATCTAAAATTAGAGGAGTAATGTATAAAGTTGATTTGCTATTGTTGGAAATCGGTAGGAAACCATCTAGTTATACTATTACTATTACATTTGTCAACAGTCACCATTATATTTATGTCCACAGTAACTAGTCAACAGGTATGCAACAAGAAGTTCCTCAGTGAAAAGATCAATTTGGGTTCTGACAACCACGTATTTATTCATTTGTATCAAATATTCAGGGCTTCAGGAACAGGAAGGTCTCTTACAATCAGAAACATCATAAAGTAATTTGCAACACAAATTAACCGACCAGTTCAGGTGTTTCATCCAGCAACATCTACACGAAGAAATGTAAAAATGCCGTACAAACGGATTTTCCTCTGAAGAAAATATATGACGAGTTAAAACTCTTCTAGTAGTGATCATCGTCATAGATGCGATATCCACTGTGATTGTTAGTAATGAGCTCATTGCAAGTAACATCAAAAACGTGGAACTAAATGGTCAGGGTTCACAGTGCGAAGTAAACGAGACTGTTTAATTAACAAATCGCCGGTCAAGGCGGAAACATGTTTGCGAAATGGACAAACAAGACAAACCAGGATCCCGGTGCGGAAAACAATACAAGCAAATCCAGTCGCTACATGCGCACCAACTTCATCACGAGGGCACCTGTTGCCCTCTTCGCGATGGCTTCTAGGACCTGCCATCGAAATTTCGCGACCATATGCGACAAAAGCATCGCGTGGGATCAGCTAAAATGAGAAAAAAGTTTGAAAAGCGTCTGGCAGTTCTGTAATTTTACTTTCCGCGTTACAGAGGATGAATATTATTGAAATTGATAATGATGTTATTTGATTGTGAAAACATTTCACAATTATTTCATTATACTAAATTTCATTTTGATTTTACTATTGAGACTTTCAACTTGTGTCAAAACTATTTGACATTATATGTAATACCTGTTCAATGAATGATGTTTACTGAATTATTTTAGTGTTTGGAATTTAAATATAGTTGCATAAAGCATTTCCAACATAGGTTGTAAACTTTTTCATGTTTGTAAAACTTATCTACGAATAAAATTACTTGAAAATGAATACACTGATTATTCAACATGATTATTTTAAAGATTTGTTTTGGGGCTTGATTAACTAAAATGCTCAGGATCGTGGTCAATGCATTTCAATCTGTGAAGTTTTATTACGAAAACATCAAAAGCTAAAATTAGTGTGTAAACCCCCATAACTAGAGGTGCTCTGAATATGCCCTCATTAACTTTGCCATAATCCAAACCTTATCTTAGCTTTGGAAATTATGGTGTTGCCAATTGATAACCAACAACAACAACACATACGATAACTCATGTTAACCCTTAGTTTTATATTCCATACATTCACCTACCGACAAAGTAGCCTGCTCAAACCTTTTTCAGTTCGAAGAGACTGACAGACACGCGAATGCGCGTATGACAAACAGATTCGCTATACAAATGTAAACAAATCTCGGATGTGACGATATTTCGTCCTAATGACCACGTTTGGTCCTATGACTCCATATTTAGACCTATGGCACGATATTTTGACAAATTTGGGCGTCGAAATTTCGCCACAAATGCGTAAAAATTTCGACCCTGCCTCCTGACTGGGTGTAAAATGTAGCATTCACAAAATACTGAAATACAAACGGAGAACTATAGTCGATCGTGAATTTATACGAACATTGTACAAAATCTAGGAGTATTATTGAGATTTAAATCAAACGGTAGACGGAACATGTGGGCCCCAAAACTGTAACCCTGTACTGTTTCTTAAGACCTTTCGATTAACACTCGCCATTTGTTTGAATTTGCAAAAAGTCTGCAGTCGATATCGACAAATGTGTCATTGACGACAAAGTTCTGTTTCCTGTTCTAAAGGTAGTTTCAGGCAGCATTAAGCCTATTCTCAACACCGCAGGTGAAAATAATTGCTTCTTTACAAAGTTTATCGGGCTTTACGACGCGTCAGGGGACATAAAGCCGGTGCGTGCACCAGGATCAGGATTACAACTTATCAAGGCTGGTATGCGAATTCATAAAAAACGTGAAAAGTTCAAATCTGTCATCGCAAAACTTCTCACCTTACCCCGACTATGCAACCCCTGTATTGATCGATTCAACAGCAGTTTTATCGGACAGAAGTTCAGTTCGGTTCAGCAGAGAAAAAGAGCATGCATTGCAACACTTCTTTAGAGCAAACGCAGGCAGCCAAACACTACGCTATTGTGACACGTGCTGTTGGCAGGCAGGTGTTTCTGTTAACAGCACTAGAATATAATTGGAGTCTTTCGTCGAGCTTCTGGCCAAGAACAAATGACAATAAGCTGTTACAACATAATATCCAGTTGTTATTGAACTCACTTGCCTAAAGCTTCGGCCCCTTTTAATGAACCATCGAACCACGCCAATTGCCTTTTACAATCTAATGAGCATAACGTCGTTTGACGTTTAATTATATAGAAGAGAGGTAAATGTTCTTCGAGTGCCCTTGTGCTAACTACCAATTGCAGAGTGGCATTTGTTATGTGCTGTCATTCTACCCAATTTCTATTTGACATCTTTTCCTACATGATAGGTATTGGTTATATTTCGTATTTCTTGGAAATGCAGTTTTTCAGAGACAATCTGGGCGGTTTCAGTTGATGGGTTCCTCGAAGTTGTTGAAACATTTAGGAAATCATACACCAAAATCTGTTATGATCATATATATACTTAGATATAGTGTTAACTCGGTTGTCGACATCCACCGATTCCAAATTCAAACAATTGAAATTAATACATTCGGAAATAAATAATCATTAGTATAAAGCCGAGAAATGCACTTTGTCTTAAACAACGGCTTCGCGCAATCCTAACTCACAGTAGAATTGTGCCCAAATTCGCCATCTACACTGATAGCGATAACACAAAGTACCCTTGTTAGTCCAACCCCGCGGGATAATACATGCAGAATTAGCAATCAAGACGCCGTCTTTCATACAGACATAAAAATTATCTGCGCAAATGAAAGTTGCCTTTATTCCATTATCCACTGCTGATACAGAAGGAAGTAACTGTGTAGTTTCAGATAATAAAATCTGTGATTCTTTTGAAGTAGCCAGGAGTTAAAGTATTTTATTCTATACTTTGATGAGTGCGAGGATATATTATCTACCCGTTTCAGCAATGAAGATCCTAATACACGCGCTGGAGAGTTTTCCCTGAACACCCATTGTCATGGTGATCTGTCTTCCTTTCTTCACAAGTATCTACTCATGCATATTTATTTATGAAGCGTCAGGCTCCGTACATGACGTCAATGAACCCCATTTAATACTAATCTAATCTATAATCGATCGAATAAAATCGCCAGCTACACCATGAAATTCTTATAATTTTATAAATGCGAGGATTTTTTTGGCCGTTCCAGCGATGAAAAGTTAAGTGCAGATAAGACGGTTGCAGAGCTTTCATATGGAACTAATGAGTTCGGTATCAGAGACGAGCAAAGTGTCAGTAACTGTTAAATTTAATTTAAATGCCGCAGCTATGAATGAATGCAGGCAAAAGAGACGGAAGCCTGCAATACAGTAAGGGCTTACTCTTATGATATTCCTTCCACACGGGACATATCCATGTGGAACTCTGTTTTCGCAAATATTCACACTTCTTATGAACCAACATATTATTTTCAAGCAGGACTAATGTGTATCACAAATTATCGTATCGCCACACCAATCAAATTTCACGATTCCAATAAAAAAGGCCTCCTCCGTTAGTGAATGCGCCTTGAGTCTTATAAAATTTTGCCAACATATATCTGAACATACTTATTTTAAACAATGAGAAAGTCGGAAAATTCACTCATGGAAGCGAGCAGAATGAAAAACTAGAGCTAGAAAATAACCACAAAACTGCTGCGCAAAAGCCGGGAAGCATCAACAAAATGATAAATAGGCACAGCTTAAAGTCGACGGCTATTCTCGAAATTCATGATTAATCGATGAGCGTTATTGGATTCCGTTTTTGCAGCAATGGGAATAAAGTATTGAACCAATGTTAAGATCTCAACTAGCAAGTCCCTACCAATTGAGCCTAGCCTGAAAAATTTCTGAACGAGGGAGTTTAATTTGAGAAAATATGTAATAAGAAATACAGTATCTATTACAGTTTGTTTTTTAAATTGACGGAAAATACTTAAGGTTTGAATTATACTAATAGTTGGAAGGCCATTTTTATCACTACGATATTGGAAATATTTGACGTGCTTTCTTTGTACTTCTCGTACAGTTGATGCACAAAAGTGAGCATGTTTTCGTTTACTCATGAAACGTTTAATGTTACCTTTACTTAAAGCATGTTGGTAATAAATCACGGAACAATTTGCTCAATAGCATAACCTCATATTGATAAATCAGCCATTTACAGTCAGTACACAGTCTTTTGTCTCAATATATCATTATTTGTTTGAAACTCATGTTTATAATTTAATTTCTTCATTTTAATATTATAAACCAGGAGTAGCGTAATACACTGATAGTTCGTGCACTGGTTTAGCTACTTATGTAACGGGCTATCGACATAGATTGCTGGCATGAAATTACAGGGCCTGAAACCTATATGTCTGATTTACATTCATCAGGACAAAAAATATTTTTTTAAATACTGCGATAGCGAGCAAAGTGAATGACGCAATTAAGAAACTTGCTTTCGATAGGGTTTACTTGAACCAATTGTTTTGGGTATGATGTAATACAGAAACTTCCAGCAGCAATACTCTATCACTTTTAAAGAATCATTCCAATAAAATCGCATTCACAAACTGTGAACTCTAAGCCCCTCAACGTTAATCTAGGCTTTTAATTAACACCTTTATTCACAGGACTAATAAACTGGTTTACTGGTTTATACTCTGAAACAATAATCACTAAAACTAGCTTCATAGATATGCTTGAAGCTGGCTTATCCCAGACGTGATCTGAAAGTGACTTGTCCTAGGTTGGTTAAGCATTTAATTAGGGGCAATGCCTGAATGGTTTTTAATAGTAAAAGTCCAACTTTTTCCTTCCGACAAGGTAAAATGATTAAGTTATTGTTTTTAAGTGGATAAAAGCGCCATTAGCAAACCATTACTTTCAAATTCACTTCATAGTTTGTACATAAAATACACATTCAAAGACTGCTAACCATATTACATAAATTCGTACTTATTCAGCAATATTTTTTTTGAATATTAGGAACTGTTTTCTGGTTCAACAAAGCTGCCATACGACGTTGACAATGCGTTTCAAACACAATCTTACAGTTAAATCCGATATCCTTCTCTGGTTCATAATAATATCTTTCAGGTAAGAATGTTCTTCTTTCCAACAGTAACACACCAAGTAACAAAAATCACGACAAATGTGCGACAAGACTCCCCATCAAGTTCAGGCTCAGTAACATCCTTACCACAAAATTTGTATCAAACAACGAACCACAAACCCGGATCCACTCTACCTACGCCATATAGATCACCATCATTTTGCCGACAACTTTCATCTGAACATGAGCGCCGCTCACCACCCCCCCTCCCCAGTGATGATGAGCGACCAGAACAACTTGCTCGCGGAAGAGGACGTGGCATCAATCGGACAGCTTACCCAGCCCTTCTATGCATCACCATTATCGGACTTTTCACTGGAGCCCTCGGAGCCCAGCCAAATATCAGGCTGTCTCCGATTTGGTAACAATGTTAGAACATTATGTACTTGTCGTTCTCAAACTAGTGATGAGATTAAAAACGTCACGGTTATCCATGTCCCATGAAATACATGGTGGATGGTTGCACAGAAGAAAGATGAAAAAGGATTCTATGTTAGTCAGCAATTCATCCACTGGCAGTGACCGATCACTGCCAGATGCTATATTGGGGTTGTTTGAAGCCACAGAGGCGTTCAACAAATTCAACGTATGAGAAGTTTTTGCAGCTGATTGTCTCAATCTTGGGAAATGGGAATAAAGTATTAGACCTATATTATGAAGGACAACTATCAAGACGAAGATCCTATTAATTTACCCACGCCTGATACATTTCTGAACGAGGGAGTTAATTGTGAGAAAACCAATACTGAAGGTCTTAATTATACGCATCATTAGAAGCCCATTTTTATCACTACTATATTGGAAACACTTGACATACTGTAAATATACTTTTCGCACCGTTGATGCAGATTTACGCAAAAAGAAGCTTGTTTTCATTTACTAATCCCAACGATTATTTATGAAATATTAAGTATTATTCCGTTTTAAGATATCCAAGGCTGGATAAGATATCCGAGAGCTAGGAAACTTGTGAATGACGCAATTCAGAAACTAGCATTCGATGGGGCTTACTTCAACAGATTGTTTTGGGTATGATACAGAAGCTTCAAGAAGCAATCCTCTATCACTTTTTTAAGATGCGTTGCAACAATATCGCATTCACAAACTGTAAATTTTAAGCGGTTGGCGGACCGTTGATCACCGTCACGCGATCCATGATTTATTATCCCCTTCATATGATCCCGAGTCAGATGATCCCTACCTCACATTATCCCGGAACCTTTTGATCCCCGCTTCATTTATTTGATCCCGGGACCGTTTTATCTCTTTATTTGTGAACTTCCTCACACCATTACCAATTTAGTTTTATTCCAAAATTCAGTCAATTCTTACATACTACTTATATCGCTTGCCCTTGCGACAATGACGAGGTTATGACTATATTGAGCTATTAGAAATGCGAAGTTGCCTATTTGCCTATTTTAAGCGCACTCTCAATGTTAGTCTAGGCTTTTGATTAACACATTTATTGGCAGGACAAACAAAAACTAGTTTACTCGTTTCTGCTTTAAATTGTTTGAAACAAGAATCACTATTTCCAGCTTCATACATATGTTTGAAGCAGGCTTGTCCCAGACGTGCCAATTTATTACCCTGAGGTTTGTAAAGAAGTTTTATGAACGGACTGGTTCCGTTCCCCTATCCGCTCAGTAAAATTCAGAAAATATCATCTACAAAAACCGTTACAGGTTTTAGTTACCCCAAAAGTCATTGAATAGGAAAGTGTTTTCCACTCATAATATTACGAATCGGCATTGACTTGGTACAAACATAATATATTATTTAAACAAGGACACAACCGAACACTTATAATTTGAACATTGCCTAGAACTCAGTCCCATAAACAATGCAGGAACCATATTCAGTATAAAAATATATACTAGGTCCACTAAAGAAGTGGCACCACCAGCCACTTCTTTGTTGCCTCAGCAGCAGTACCTAATTAGTAACTCCTGCGTGGACTGAGCCATGGATGAACTCGAGTGTCTCAACCGCCGCTTCCAACTCTACTTCTTCGACCTAATGGCATCCATAACCACGTTTTTGACTAACAGCAACTTCATTCCTTGCCGGATGAAAAAAATGTATTTACATACAATTGTTTGCCCTAAATATTACAATCCATTAACTTAACATTCAGATTTTTGCCTATTTCATTGATTGGCTGCTTTCGTTCATGACCACCGTCACTGTTATTGTGCAAGTATGGATAAACTAGATGCAGGTGATTGGCTTCTTGAAGAAGACTGATTTATACTTAACCAAAAATCAAGTCAACTTTGACTTAGTTCCACACACTTAGTTCCGAGTTGAATATATTTATTATTATGGACGCTCCAAGGTCTACAGTTACTACTGTGTAACTATGTACCGGATTATTTCTAACTTCCGCCTTGGTGTTATGTACCAACATTACAAAAAAAGTTGTAATTCTTAGTTTCTTTTGGGTCAACACAGCATTATAATTGCCAAACGGAACAAACCGCCGCGCCTTTGTGAGGTAAAATTACAATGTCGAGTTCAAAAATTCAAACCATCGAGTTTCACATAATCGATTATGAAAGTACAACAGATTTTGAGAACAGGATTTACATAATAATTCTTAAGTTTGGAAGATACTCGAAATTTGTTCCTATTACAACAGAAGACTCACACGAAGCAAATATTTTAATGGAAGAAGCAGCTTTCACGGAGACACTAATCATGGAAATAGCGTCCACAATCTTTGATGCGATAGCATACCAAGGAGTCAATGTGAACGAACCATACCTCGTTTATGGAAACGTAGAAGAGGAGTCATATGATGACATTGACACCGGAATAATGGCAATCACTACGGCTCAACAAAGAATCAATTATGGCCAACAAGTTAAAACAAAAAACCCTCCTCAATATTTTTTAAAAATCAGTGTTGGTGCGCAAAATTTGTGCCAATACAAATCAATGGCAGATGAAACCGGGTTCACAAAGAATCTGGGTTTGTGTATGCATTGCCGTTGCGTTCTTTGGGACAGGGCTCCAAGCCGAGATGGTAGTTTTGAAATCGTCATTGCAACAATCCAAAACATCATCATCTCAAGCTCATTTTCATAACCATGCTATAAAAATGCTCTTTCGCCAGGGAATGTTACGTAGGATAGCTTTTCAGTTTCATTTTCGGGCAATGAAGTTTCCACACATTACACATGTTGCGCCAAATACAAAATTTTCGTATTGTATTCATCTCCGCAAGTATTTAGAGGTTAATTGTATGTAGAAGCTGGGATCGTTATACACCAGCTTTTCTGAATTCAAATATTTAATATAAATTCTCACTCTTCTAAATTCAAACAGATATCAACCAACGAAGGCTTCGTTGATGCACTTTATTTACTGAGTTCATTTCATCAGTGAAAAATTCATTGGTTTGCTGGAATAGTTCTGGCCTCGAAGGTTGATTAACATAGGAATACTTTCTATAAACAAAATACCTTTATTGAATTGATGCATGCATACATTTGTTATATTATTACCTATTTATGCATTTTTCCATCATCCAAATGCAATGTTTTTTGCATTGTGAACTTTGAAGAGTATTGCTACATAGATACGGGGTAATCTGAGTTTTACTGTATAATTCATCGTTGTGACACTAATCGTTATTTCAACGATTCGTAGCACAGGAAGCGCAAACGACGTGGAGGTCAAAAAACGGAGGTGCAGCTTGGCATCTGCTAGTGGTTACAACACCACGCATTTTCAAACTTAATTTGTCATCATGACTCTTTTGTTCAAGAAATTTTTATATTTTTGAAAAAAGTTTTTATCAGAGAAGATCGGAAAAAAAGCTGCCTTGAGTGAAAATTAACATTGACATCGTAATTTTAATATTGAAGCATATTCACCTTGATAATACTTTTATCTTATGCTTAGGCTTGAACACAAAAAGAATATTTTGTTAATTTTGACTCAATATGTCGTTACCAACGTTAGTAGTCGGTTATCAGGGTACAGAAACTTTACAACCCAAGTTAAAACATACTTGTACCAGACAACTTCGGTTGTGCCGTTTTACACACGACCTCCGACTGATAAAAAAAATCATAGCTGTAATCAGGACCGTATACCTTCTTCTGGTAGCATATCCTGCTGCCTTGGGAGTGCCTCAAGAGGAAAAATTGGATATCGACGATCCGGCAAACATGGTCCTAAGAAACAAGATTTTGGTTGCCTTTTCAAAAAAACGTGTTGGAAATAATATGTGCCAGCCGAAATACCATAATGGCAGAATTCGGATGTGCGTGCGCCCAACATCGGAAAAGGAGCAGGAATCTAATATAATTACCGTAAAACACTCTAACCTTACGCCACCCGGTTACAAAGAAATGTCGGTAGTTTTAATTATTGACACTGTTTCAAAATCGTGCCAAGTTTCCAATAGATTGACCCACATTGAGAGTGTTTCAAGCTTATATTTTTAACGAGGTTGATTGAAGACCGTTTTAAACATGTTTATGTTCCGCGAACAAAGGAATAAAGCTTAACCGAACCGCATAGAATTTTTTTCTTTGTTTTATCTTGTTAGGGCTGTTCCAAGGCTCCATCGTCCAAATGAAAAATATAATGGCAGTCGGCTTGTTAGAGACCGTTTCCTCACTATCAGCTATTCCTCCGAAAGAAATCTTTTTGTGGGAGAAAGTAAAATTAAACTCTGCAACATATATGGAACCTTTGAGTGGGCATCCAATCACCATTCACATCCACTACACGGATTCCTTTGAGGCTTTGGAAAAATTTAAGGATTTAAAGGTAATAATCCGTTTTTCTGAATATCCTTTCGAGCATAGTTTCTTCCTATTTTCATTTGTAGTCGGGCAAGGACATGCATCTCATATCTTGCTTACCGTTCATGGATTGGTGAGTCCTCGGTAAGTCCTTGGACAGGACTGCCTGGTTTTTTTTTTTCTTGTCATTTCAAAAACAAAACATTGATGCAAGGAACCCTTTTGACTACTTTGCTGTTCACCCCCGACTGGTACGGATTGATGATGAGCCGAGCACCATCTTTAAGCAGAACAAAGACGTTTTTGTTGCTCTATCTAGAGGGGTGGCAGGGGTATTCAAGGAGCCACGGAACATGACTGATAACCGATTGTTTCTCCTCGCTCAGCAGAAGCAGACCATGTACCAATCCGTCCTTTACACTACGAGCGGTTCCCTAATCAGGCATGTTCAAGACGACGCAAACCCTATGAAGTAGTAGATACGTCTAATATGCATCAAAGAAATTTTCTTTATACTCTGTCCAATCCCAAATATTACGAAGCTATTTGCAAGGAACAACCTTCAATAAATCCAATAACAGAGAATAATTCTCGATAGGGATTTTATACGTACATTGTAAAAAATCTTCGAGTGTATTGAGGTCGTATATAAACCAACAAAGATACGGTATATACTACTGGATGAATTGATTTATGGGGACTAAAACTGATTCATAGTGTTTTATATTCAGCTAACCATTCACACATTTACTACCAATTGTGGTTTTATAAAATGTATCTTATTGAGCAACAGAACAAATACTTTCTACTGGATCTAATCATAGATACTTACAAGCAATCAACTCTATATATACTACTCATTTTTTAAAGTAGAATTGGCTGTTTTCCAAAGAACTAGATGACAATGACCTTCTGTCTGTTCATGGGTTGGTGAACAGACAAATCAATACAGTTTTGCTCGATGACATGTTTGGCTATTTCGCATGCTATGAGTGGCACCGCAAATAATCATCATTTGCTACGTGTGCTGGCGTCGCATGAATGCATTACAAATGCCACATTTTACGACGACTGGTTCAGCAGAAAAATATTATGGCGCCGGGAATGGGAAAGTCTCTTACAATCGGAAATATTATAAAGGATTTTGCCACACAAATTTACCTACGAGTTTAAGTGTTTCATCTAGCAACATCTACGATGAAATCTCAATATGTCAGGCAAACAGATTTTCGTCTGAAGAGTATATTTGACGAGCTAAATCTCTTCGAGCAGCGATTATCGGCAGCGATGAGATAACCACTATAATTCTTAGTAATGAGCGCAATGTTATTTATGGAAGTTTCCCAAGCAAAACCTCTAATCATTATTGTAAAAACAGATCGACGGTTTAATGTTGTCTCCTGATCGGAGTATACATGACTCTGAGCATGACAGGTGAGCTAATGTTAGAACTATGCATTCATGATTGGTTCTTTACACTGATTAGTGCCTTTGTAACATTTACTTATAGTGCCATTAAAACAATGCTCATGACTAATATGGCGACTGGAGGAAGAAAAAGGGACTATTTTTCTTTTTTGGTACAACAAACCAGCCACAGGATATTGATAATGTGTTTCAAAGACAGTCATACAATTAAATCTGATGTCTTTCTCAGGTTCATAATAATATCTTTCCGGTACGCTAATATTCTTCTTTCAGTCGTTTTCATTAAAACATGAGATACCTATTCCTGCCGTAGAAACCAGATTGGAATTAATCATTCAGTATTTGCGACAGAGATGTATTCGAGAAGACTCGAATCAAGCATTATTAAAACTTGAAAACGAACTCCTCAAAGCATCCGGAAAGTATAAAAACTGATATAGATATTTGCAGCAAATCTACATAGCAGCTAATCAGCATATAATTGCAAATTCTACCACGGGGTTATTTCGCCATTTGCACCAATTTGTACACTATAATAATAGTTTTTGTAAGTATCTGAATTGCAGGGTGCTCATCCGTCCTTAGGTGGTAAGGACTGTCCTTACTTTGGGCCTGAAATAGCCTCAAAATAAGAACATTCTTTTCTGACCCTAAAAGTGTCTTAATTTTGAAGATTCTGAAAGTTTAAAAATACTGTCGCTACTGATTTACACTACAAGGTTAGCTTACACTTGAAAGAAAGTTGTGCCATTTAATGACAACAGGAATTTCTGAAAGATACAATTGGTTTTCCTACAACGATGGGAAAGTTAAGCCGGTTAATTTTTCCTGATGCAATTCTAAAATTACGGTTTAGACCACAACTGGTAGCTATGAGATATTTTTCTGTTCGACATAACCAGTGTCATAGGTAATATAAGACAAATCAATCACCAAACCAAATCTCCCAGGATATACAGGGTAAACTAAGAATCAGGTTCAATATAAGCTTAAAAATCAAAACAAATTATCAGCAAGTCCTAAAGATATACTTTGACATGAAGATAATCGCAACTATTCAGTTGGAATAAAGTTTTCGCGCTGTCCGGCAACTTTCTACGTAAGCATCAGAATTTAGTAATGCCATGTGACATATCACCTTCGCATGCGGTCAGAAATATATTGTTTTTTTAGCATTTATAATTGCAAAGTATACAATGTCAGATTTATGGGCATCCGCCTGTGAGCTTGAGGGCATAATATATGAGTATTCAGCAAAAGTCGTATTCAAACAAAATTCTCCAAAGATATTATGAAAATCTTTCCGATAAATATCCAAACTTTTTATTACTATTCCCAAGCTTGCTTCCCTATTTGAGGTAACGTGTGCCTCTCCAAGGAAGAAAAACTGCACCTATTATCAGCCAGGCAGTTGGCTGGCCATTATTTATTTTAATACCAAACTGCTAAGTTTATCAAATTGGGCTATATTCAACCATAAAACATTGAAGATAATTTAGGGCTTATGTTGCTAGGAAAGGAGAAAATCTTTTAATTTTTAAAGATGAGTTCCTGACAACTTGCTATATACTAATCTCGGTAGAAGATGAAATGAAGAAAATGATCTTCTACCGTGATACTACTCGTTAATGATACCCCACAATCTACATTGATTGTAGAATTTTAAAAAAAAAAGTTTTTGACTTGGCATCATCAGCGAATCACAACGTATGGCGTGACCCTGAGTTCCCCACCAGGCAGCATTGGTACATTCTATCAAGCTTAACAAATGCTCTATATCAATCATGACAATTATTTTTATTGAAGATTTATTCCAATTCCAGACTTTCATAACTACATTGTCATTGTAGGTTTCTCACTGAATGCATGTGAGGAATGTAATTCATAATTATGAACTAAATAGCTATCCTGGTTATCAAAATACTAATAATATCCTTTGATTGACTATAGGCTACATTAGAGTTACATACGCCAGAAGTTCCCATCGAGAGTTGCTCATTACTTACTGAGCTAAGGAATGCAACGAGCGGAGTAAATTCTGCCAATTCACAGATATTTGTTAATCACTAATCTGAATTAAATCTTTTAGTCCTAAAAAAATCCGTTTTGCTAAATAAACTAAATAATTTAGCTATTTGAACGAAATATTTTCCTGTTCAAAGAATTGCTTCGATTACCCTGCCTTACTGAGTTGAGCAAAACATATATTCGCACAATATAGGGTGAGCAATATACGGTTAACAAAATGTTACTAATTAGTCATAACCTCATCCTTCATTTTTCACCCAATTACAGACTTGAACCAATAAGCGCTACATTTGATCTACGAAAATATACTAACCATTACGTGGAAAGCCAGTCTGCAAATTGAAGTATTGATGCCTCGGAGTGATATGAACCACTTCTAATTTCAATAAGTTATGTTAGTTTTAAATGCCTTATGCGGCGAATTGAAAATTTTAATCACATCGCCCTGCATTCATAAGTTGACCGGAGAGAAGTAATCGTGGAAATGCTATTCCAGTAATTCATGAACTATTCTTAAGATATAAACATAAGAAAAACAACTCTTTCCCAAGATGCTTGGAACATGAATAGCTAGCGATATGCTTAGTAGATTTGGTTGACGTTATAAGGGGTTACCAGCGTCACATGAAGAGAAGAAACCCCAAACCGATATAGAATGAAGCATTCAAGATACCTGAGGATCCAAAATATCATTCGGTGGTTGAAATAGATTAGTACCGGTTGCCAATCGAAACGAATGTACGTCCACCTCATACGAACGAGATTAATTATCATATTATTATGCTAATTTGCTACTACAAAAACTTCATTTGAGCACACAGAATTTTAAGGCATCAATCGCGCTAGGAAAAATTGTATGCAAGTTATCTATATTACTGGGAGATACTCCAGGAATATTTTTACGAGGCTAACGCCAAGCTAGTATACACCATTCGGATCCCACAGACTATAGATTTCTGATGAGATACAAATTCAGCCTTGGAGACAACAAGGTATTTGAAAGTATTCGAACTACGAGACTTGTACGCAGTCTTAACTATTTATAAGAACTAAGCCGCTTTTGTTGCGGTTACGCAAAGTCGACGCGCCACGTCGTTATGATTAATCAATTACAGACTGAGCAGTAAACGATCGAGTAAATACAGATTTTTGATCATGTGTAGATTAAGATATATATTAGAATGCACAATGAAAACATTTGCGCCGAAATACATAGCAATAACGTGGTAGCAATGAGGGAATCGTTTGCTTCAAAAATTATAAATAATTATAACGATAATTGCTTTAAACGTATGTATGTATACAGTTAAAATCTTTCTCCGGAAATATGAATAGTCCATTGTCACTAACAAGTTGTGGGAACATGTAGCCAAAAACAGCAATCTACTTACATTAGTAGATGGCATTATAAGACAAAGTGAGCATATTACACATATCAAAGATATTTCCCACAGAAATCCTTCAAGACACTGCACTGATAAGGTTAATGACTATATGAAATTTAGCAATCAGTCTACAGGTAGTCACCGATCACTGCCAGATGCCATTTTGTATTGGAGGCCCTCACCGTATCCTAGGTTGAAAATAATTTGCTCAAAACAAAATCAGCTTTCAAAGTAGCCCAATATAATAGGACTCGTGTGGTTTTCATGATTTGGCATATGTTATGGGTTTTAGTAACAAGTTGCATTGGAGAGAATTTGTCCAAAGCAAGGCAAATCTGTACTTTAGGTCGTAGTCATAGAAAGAAAGTACGGGTGCATTTTTAACCCAAAATGAAATACTCTCCGATTGTCAAAAATTTGCACATGATAGTGCTTTATTCTAGGGGCGAATGCTCGAACACCAAGTAGTACTAATTATGATGGCGCAGCAAGAAATCTTATTATGTGTCAATAAAAATTGACAGCTCATAACAACGAAGGCTTTAGTAAAACGCCGCAGGATGACTCAAACAAAAAAATTCACGGCCAGTCCTGGCTGCCAGGCAAGCCAGACGAGAAATTTCATCGCTTCCCTTCTTAACTAAACCATTTAATTTTTTTGGAACTAGTCTATAATCGTGACAGACAACTGTTGTTACTATTATCATATCGTCGACGCCTGCCAATTCAGTACCGTTATTTTCGTTCACACAAAATATGGCACCAAATAATGTGCAAGGTGGGCAATCGGTAATATTTCTGCTAGTATATACTAATCAAAATCATCTCATTTCAGCTTGGAATTCGAGACAACCTACATCGGCTATAAGTTCTGATAAGCGGACAACTAACCATAACACCCGTTTTTTGGCACTGTGTATGTTTATGGCGACTTTTTAGACTTAATATCAACAGACCGAAGTCAAAACCAGATTTTCCTTTGGTTGAATGTTAATAAAACCCTTTTAAACATTTTCTTAGATAAACTTATTAGGTAACCGCCAACCACAAGCAGAAATGGGGTGTCGTAATCCATATACAATTGAGACACGCTTAGGCTGTGTGGGATGTGCTATGGTTCTTCGGCAGAAGCGGTATGTACAAGATAGTGCACGCTGTGCTAGGG
>JAAXOA010000513.1:0-22717 GCA_036561885.1 Salina celebensis
TGAGCGAGTCCTTCCGTGGGCGTCCATCCTTCGAAATATATATATATTTCCATGGTGGTGTAGTTGAGCTCAGGTCCAGTTGAGGATGTTGATTCCTTGGAGGTTCCGTGATAAGTGAATTACTGCTGTGATGGGGAATGCTCCTTATATACATACCCCCAGAGTCATTTCTTCAAATATATATATAAAAATGTCGACGAGAAAGGTATGCACATTTTGCTCTCTTGTGGTGTGTTCCAATGATAAGCCTTTAGCACGGATAAGCTGCATAACGCACATGAAAAGGTTCCTACAAGAAGAAGCGCAAGATGGAAAGTACCTACACGTGTACGTGTACCCTTTCTCCATAGAGCTCTCCAGGGGTACCTTTTGGTCTTGATAACCGACAAAGATTATTATCTCTGGTGTGTGGGGAATAGTTGGTCAATGGAGGAATCACGAGATAAGCGTTATAGGCATGGAAGCCGACAAGTTTTTATATAATTTTTCTTGCATTGGGCATATTTTTATCTGCTTTGTGAGTATTTTAGTGAAATGCAAAAATTACGTTGGGAAATAGAATGTAGGAAGGACATCACTCAAAGTGAATATATTTTTATGATAACATGCAACATGACAACCAGTCCGTTACACCACGAAATCTTGAAGTAGCGAAAGCGAAGCCACGAATTTTTTGTATACACGATTCATTGAAAACGTATCAATGAAGTCTCGAATCAATGAAGTCTCGAATCATTGAAGTCTCGAATCATTGAAGTCTCGAATCATTGATTGTGAACCAATGTATTCATGAATCAGTTGAATACATGTGAATCGTTGAATATGAATATGGACTCCCGAATCATTGTTAGCATCATTCATGTCGCTGTATCTCGTTCACAATACGAAATATGACATCAATGATATGAGCAGAAATGATCAGCTGGACGATGGCTATTGATATCACGAATAATATTTTATCGCATTTAATGAACCATTATAACTTTAGTGATGCCATTAACTAATGAACGTGATGACATGAAACCTTGAAAACACGTCTCCTGAGTTCTCATGCATAGTCGAATATGTGTACCAGGTTTCATCGAAATCCGCCCACGCCTTCTCGAGATTTCGTGAACACGGACGGACAGACAGACGGACAGACAGACAAGAAATTGCGATTTCATAAAGCAGCTTTCGCTACTTAATAAAATGGAAAATGGAGGAATCATGAGCGAGGAATGTTTTGGGTCGACCTGTTTAGTTATACACAATATAACTAGTTTGTACAGTGACAGTGACCTTTGAGTTTAGGTGAAGAACCAAGCAGAAGCAAGGTAGAAAATGGGTATCATTTCTTTTTTCGCTTTTTCACAACTAGATGGGTCACATCTCGATAGTGTCAACTTTAGACGATGCTCAAAGTTCATGAAATCGACAGTCCATGGGACTGGTTTGGAGTTATAGGCTCATGATTACTAAATTTCTTACAAGACCAAGCAACAAATGAGTGAAGGTGTAGCATAGTTTATTTACATGCACATTTTTGTTCCATTTAACTCAAAGCAATACCTGTCCAGAGATATATACCATGCAGTAAATGCATCGTCTAAAGTTGACACTATCGAGATGTGACCGATCTTATTGTGAAAAAGCGAAAAAAGAAAGGTAATCAGAAAATGTTAATAATATTTTGAATGAGCAGAATGGACTGGGAAATCAAATGAACTTTTCATTCCTTCTCCAAAAACTTCTACTCTGTCACATTTTTGCTCAAGAATGAATTTAGATGATGGAAACTAATGGATTTTCGCTACTTTGCACTTTGAGCCGATGACTGAGACATCCCCGTGAGAAACAGCTACAACAATAATTCCTGCGAGGCTGCGTGTGAAGTAACTTTTATTTTCCGAAAATCAGTTCGAATGAAACAACAAATATTTCACAACAAGCATTAACTGTGAGGGTTATGTCCGTGGATTGTGGATGGTTTCTTCATCATCGCCTGTTTCTTCCGAATCGGAGGGTGGTAAATCGATACGGTCTACATAATAAGGATAATATATTATTTAGTTAAATCTATGGCAACAGTTGGTAGAAATGCATATGATAGGACATGAGAAAGTTAAGAACCTCGGTCTGCGTCTCGTTCCTGACGTAGTCTTTCAAGGGTTTCGTTTTGAAAAGATATCACATCATCAGATGACTGACATTTAGAATACCCTTCCAGGAAGTCGTCATTCATTTTTGTGAACGTCTTCCCCCACTTGAACTTACTTAGATAAAACTCAGCGAGTTCAGCAAAGTCTGCAAACGAAACATAAAGAAGTTAACTTTCGTAAAGAAAAACTCAGTATTCACAACCTTTTTTAATTTTTGTACATACTGCAAATGACCATTGATGCCGCAATCGCTTCAACACAGGAGAGCTTCATTGGCTTTCCAAAATTGACGTTATTTGCAGCTACCAAAAATGGCAAGAGCCTTCCATGCTGCGGCTTGTGGTTTAGGATTGTCCCAGATTCAGGTACTTGTGCCCAGGAACAGTCGATAACTGCTAGACCATGATGTTTCATGGTTTCCATGTCTGCTGGGGAAAGGACTTGAGTTGCTAACGGATCTAACACAATCCCACCAAACCTTTGAGAAGGTTTTAGAATCGTTACTAGCCCATGTCTTGACAATTTTCTCCCCGTACACCGTTTAGGATCGCACTGGGCCAAATCCCACATCGAGACAGGGAATAGAGGTGACACCACTTTATATTCACTGCCGACTTGCTCATCTTCATCAGAAGTTACGTCGCCTTCTTCAGTTTCGCTCTGATCATCCTCTATTTCTAACTCTCCCAATTGACGACAACATTCACTACTGTTCCCTTCACCATCTTCGGAATAAAACGTTTGAGAATTCTTCGCCTGTCTTTTAGCTTTTCTTCGGTCTCCAGCACCACCACTGGTCTTGGATCCTCTGGAACCACCTCCTCGTCCTCGTGCTTTTGGCATTTTTCTGGTTTCACTTTACAAGTGCTACTTTCTTAGCAAACCAATTGCCATGTCGACTGTTCCGAGTTTGTTTATATTCTCTGCACCATGAAAACAGTAAAAACAGATGATTTCACTTTCTATCCACGTGTGTCGCTTGATGCACCATCAAGCATCATCGCTTAAAATGTTCAACGTAAATGTCTGTGCATACTAAACTCCATGCAATTTTCATGCCAATACATTTTACGGTTGTCAATTTTAATCTCTGTAACACATTGAATGGAACGATTGCTTTAACTATCACCTTTCATAATTGCCCTAATTTGTTTTAATTAAGTTGTTGACGAGTAAGCTCAATTATGATTTAGTATAATACATGGACAGTACGAAGTAAACATTTTATCTCAAATCATCAATCTCAATAAAAATCTATTAACTTTATAATTTCAATTTAACCTAATTTGCAAGCATCATTGTGCCAGTTAACGTTCGTTCATTCATCTAAATGTTTCAAAACTGCTGACTATTTTATTTTTCAAACACAATAATTCATTAGTTTTCATGGTCATGTCTCTGCTGCGTATGCATCCATTAAGAAATCCTACGCACCAAAAACCTCCCAACAAACTTTCAATGAAAGAAGACTTCATTTTTAAAACAAGACTTGAGCTTTCAATAGTCGTGAACCCCTACGTACACCTACTCAATAGGACAACTCTTTTGGCGATTTGGTTTTCCTGCAATGACAAGTCATTAAACCAACCAGTTTAGTAGCCTTCGCCATCTCTCCTTCGTCACAAATCCAACTCCATTCAGTAGACGACTATATTTTTTTTGGTTTGCTCAAAGGAAAAAATGAAACTCGACTCACAAAGAAAGACGCGAGAGTTTTTATGGTAATACCTACCCACGTTGTGGTGGAGGCATAGGGGAATCCAGAGAGCCAGCATTGGAAATACTTTATTTTGAAGAATCCACACGAGCGTGTAAGTAAGGAAAACAGTCCCATGAAAACGAGTCTGGTTTAAGTTGTAGCGTTGGAGTGTATCTGGTGCAGAGTTTCTTGGTCGACACTTGGCTGCGATATCTTGAGACGACTACATCTCTTGAGGAGATCCTCGGAATGTACACCTTGCAGCTACTCCAGTAGAGAGTAAGGTGATATTTTTTCTCAGCTGTTGATAAGTAAAGGAAAAGAGGAAGTCCCTTGAAGGTTCAGCATGCTCACTTGGTCCGTGTGTGTGTGTTGAGGTGCGTGAGTGTGTGTGACACAATGACAGCCGGTGGGAGCCTTAAGGAGGAACAATAGACATGACTGCAGTTACGGGGAATGAAAGAGAGTGTGTAATTAGGATATAATTATAGGTGCAGTTAAAGGACTTGATTGAGGAAGGACATTATTGTGAACTTTAATTGTGGGTTTTACGTGTAGTGTGAATAATGTTTTTTTCAAGTTGTTCAAGTATGATGGCAGTGTATCCAAACGATGGAGGAGGAATGACAGTGTCGGCTGTGTCCCAAAAAGAATTAAATTGTCCGCCATCGTCAATATCTTCGAAACATTCGGAGGCAAAGTATAAACAGCTAGGAGGGATCATTCCTCCACCTCCAGGATTTCACCCGGGAGGAGCCTCGTCAGGAGGTAATGATGGATGTACGCCACAATCGCATCACCATAGAAACTCGACGATGATGACGAGTGGGTCATGCTGTACTGGGTTTGTTCCAACGGCGACAGGATTGAAAAAGTCAGCCCAGTCGTTTTCCAGTCATAGTCAACTGAAAAGTCAAATGGCAGAGGTGCCTTTGATAAGCAATAACAGTTTCTCGACAAGCCACCATTTGCAAAATAACTATATCAACCACAAACACAACAGTAAGCATAATGGAGGGGGAGATATGATGATGACACATGTCATGGCTTCCCAACACAGCAATCCCTACCTTCATCATCACTACCACACTGGCTCTGGATCATCCGTTGTTCATCCAGGAAATGGCCAACAGGTTCACTGTCATCCTCCCTTGCCATACACAATACTTCAACAACAACAAAGCCAACATCAACACTGCACCACCTGCCAGAAGAACGGAGGTGAGCTTAAAAATAGCCTTCTTTCTTTTTTTAATAGCATGCTAGGCTTTCCCACGGTTGCATGATAGCATATGACATCACAGCAACAGCCATCAGCTATTTCGTGATTTATCTCCCATCAGCGGAATATTTTTTCAAGGTTGTCATACTCAGGTAGTTGTCGAATTCACCCTTTCAATATTTTGGCAACAAAAATGATTCATCATGTTTGCGCCCGTAAACAATGTAAATGGAAATTTCATGTATTAGCATGAACTATGAGCATTATATAAATTTTTGTATACAATAGTCTTCATATGACAGCGCGTCGATATAACAACTACGTTGGCTCCACTATACACAACCATTTGATTAATCTTCTCGGAAATGGGCCATGTTGGTCATGATTACTCTCTCTCAGTCTGCGGTAGTTTTTGTGTGTTCCTTGATGAGCTAGAAAAATGCCTACTAGTAGTGGTCACTAACACAAAAAATGTTTACATGATGACGGTACGCTTTTTCGTGTGTTCTCCGCCCAGACTAATCATCAACAGGTAAAAAACCTATCATTTTCGCGAAAAAACACAACATGAAACAAAAAAAGTCGATTGGATATAGAGTTTAGAGTTTGAGTGATGTATGAGCTGATAGACAACAGAGTAGGGATTAGGGATTTAGGATTTTATACATGAATATTTATCTCTTCGAGGCACACTTTTTCTGCATAACAACCTGTAAAAATTGATTCTCTAATAGTGTGTCGATGAGGTGATTTCATACGTCAAGCCACACTCGTTTGGTAGTCAGCGCATAAAAATCGGTAAGTCACAGTGGAATAGGCAGAGATGCTGAAAAAGGTTTAAAAAGTTACGTGCACTGTACGCTGGTGCTTGACTCTTTAATGTGTGCGAAGTCAAGACGATGCAGGTGGAGAGAGCTAATGTTACAAAAGGGAGATAAGAAACAAAATGGAAATGAACTTTTAAATTGATTCAGATTGCAAACGGTGATTCATTCATCAGTCACGTTTTGTGTGGGGATGTAATAAATGCAGAGCAATCGCTTGTAGTTTTGTTTTGTGTGTTCAGTGCAATTTTGAGTTTTGTTGGGGAGAAATGCAAGCAGGTAATAGTATTCTTTTTAGTTTTGCTATTTAGGCGAGAGCCGCACGTTAATAATGCAACTAGGAAATAGCTCTGACCAGTGTGCTGCACCAGTTCATGGTAAAAGAAGGAGGTTTTATTTCGAGGTTTTTTATGACAGCTATAAAACAGTCTGTGGTGTTTTTTCTCTCGATGATTTAAGCATGTGTATCGATATTTTTAATGTAAACAGAGATAAAATATTGTTGGTGACTGTTGGACTGTATACTGTGTGGAAATAAAAAATGAAACTAGGTCAGCACAGCACCCTGTCAAACATAGTTTTCCAGGAGAAGCTACACCACAAACAGAAATTACCGCAGTGTAAACTTTTTTTTACTCGGGAATTACATGAAATCTAACGAAAAAAGTACCCGAAACAGAAAGTGAAGTTGCTTAGTTAGGAAGCAATAAGACGAAATATTTTCCATGAATAAGCAAAAATGTCCTATATTTTAGTAGTCTGCAAGGCAAAGTTAATATTTGCCAGATTCTGGTTCATTTCATGAAAGAGCCCCCGAAAGTAATCTCATTTCAGGCCGTTTAGCAAGAATGATGAAGTTACTAATTGAAAAATATTCGGTTGAATGGACAGAGTGATAATTAAACCGACTACAAATTAGTTGGCAGCGAGCCATCTGCAACTCTGTGTTTGCACCGGACAGAGAGGGGTATTTGTTAAAACAGCTCATTCATTTAGATTGGGGTTTAAACGAAGACGGACAAGAGGCCATATTACCAATTTAAATGATCGCCAATTCGCCGCATATATTTCTTTGAAATGACTTGCGAAGTTGAATTGATAAAGGTACTCTTTGAAAACTATACGGTTTTTGTTGCATGGTAGAATAAAGTGTTAGTAATTTAGTCTAAAATGGTTGTTTCCATGACAATGGATGCAGACTCTCGTGCGAAGATGTACCAAAGTGGTGTTTTGAATGTACTCTACAAACTCATGTTGGTTTATGATGGCCATCAAGTCTATTGATTATTGTTATGATCATGACCATCATCATTTTGCTCTACACACAAGGAGCTGGAAACTTTCGGAGGGAGTCTGGAAGGGGAATGGACTGTAAATGAATTCACTTTTATAGCTTGCATCTCTCTTGTTTCTATGGCGATTGCGGTTTGAGCTTTGATATATCTCAATGGGAAAATAATGGCTGGCTTGTCAGTTATCGTTTGTAACGTCTTCATTAGTGTCATATAAAGTGAAACTTGTCCCATTGCAAAAGACCGTTGTCAGAGCATCATAGACAGAAACGCACCGCCTCCCACATTGTTTTTTTTTGCCAGTTCTATTTCTATTTGATCTAATTTTTACGCTAACGTGAAATACGGTGATTGTTATTCACCAGCATGTCATGCGTGATATCCTGCCATCGTTGTGAAACAGCCATAAATACAAAAAAGATTGAGACACGTTGAAGAAAAAAAAAGTTCCAATGGTAGGATTCCAATAAATGCATTACGCGTGTTGTTGCACTGCTGCATGATTAAATGCCTATGTTTTTTAAAAAACCCGAGGGTTTCGGTGCATTTTTTATTTGATGACGATCAGAGCGATGCTGCACGCGTTTGAAACCTAAAGCTTGTACCGAAATTTTGTAATGGTGGAAACGGACGGGTAACAATAAATACAAGTTGGTGGAAAGCAGAGTGTAAAATGGTGTTGGCGGTGATGACGTGATGGTGTCCTTCGCTATGGACGTACTAGGAAATGGAAATTGTAGAACACAGTTCTGAAGAAGTTTATACGATAAAGTGTAGACATTTCCCTGCCTGGGAAGATGAAAAAGGGGATCCAAATCAAATATTAAAAATGTCTGTACAAGTAATAGCAGTGGTGGTGGATATCGAACAGAGAAAAAAAAAAGTTTCACAAACACAAAGTTCGCAGAGAAATGGAAAGGGGAATGGTAACATATAATGGAAAATCTTAAATATACCTTCGTAAACTGTGGGGGTAAAACAAGCTCTGTAGCAGTGCACTTTGGATGGAAGAATTTTACGTAATGGGAGAAGAATATGAATATAGTTTCAAGTTCCTTTGGAGGAATGAATACGAAAACCAGCTTAAAATTTTGTTGCTCTGCCAAAACAGATGAAGTCGGCTAAAAAACTTTTGCATTGCATCGGATCATGTAACTGGGAACAATATCATCATTTTGTTACAGCCTTCCGACTTTGCTCTGCTCACAATAAAAAAAAGAAGGGAATATCTCAAGTTTAAGATGAGTCATCAGTCATCACCCTTCTATTCCGAACTAACACTATATCATTTCTATTCCATAAAAGCATTATGTATTATATACGATATACATGACCTTAAACTTTACAAATGGAGCCACTTTGTCTTTTTAAACAAATAAACAGCCTGTAAAAAATTACCTAAATACTTTTGGTGACGCAAACAGCGCTTTTGCTCTCTTTACTCTTTAGAAATTGTGCATTGCGCATTATGATTGATTGACAGTCCTGTAAGTTGTCAGATGGAACCTCGCAAAAATAGATTGCAGGAAGTGTTCAATCTCATTCGGGCGTTTATATATATTGTCACTTGGCATATATTCTGATATGTGTGTGTGCATTGTATAAAATGAACAAGTTGGCTTGTGATGCTTCCAAGATTTAATTGTAATGAAACGCGACAGAAAGCAAATTATCTCGAGCCAAGCCACCACCCATTTCACCGAAATGCAAATAAGGTCTTTCACTCTTACCTAATTTGTTATACGATGCACCTAATTTTTCATTCTGTTAACCGTTTCAATCCAGTGATAATAGGATCGTACAGGATGTTTTGTTATATTGTACGTGACGGTGCGTTTCATTAATTTTGCCGTTCCGTGAACAGCCCCTACCCGGAATGAAGTTTGATAATGTAATGTTGCCTGTTGAGTGGAATTACTTCGGCAAACAGTTTTAAATGGAATCGTTGATCTCGCAAGTCAGAAAGCAGCTTCAAAGACAGCTAGAAAAATAACTTCCGGGAAGTAAAAAAGGATCATGCAAAATAGATAGGTTTTGTTTGACTGCTTATGCTCCATTGTTTGTTTGCGTTTGGCTGAGAAAAAAGTTTAAATTTTAAAAGACATTCCATTTCACTTGAAAATCTCCTTGGAGACACACATGAACTTGTTGGAGCTAAACTTGGCACTGTTCAAAGATCCTTGGCAGCGCTCATTTCCAAGCAAAAAGTCAATAGGTTGCAATTTAGCAGCTCGTAGTTTATAGACGTTCCCACTACTCCTTTGTGTTTTTTGTAATAAATAAATAAAAGCAATTTACTTCACTTTTGTTCTCTCTGCTTCTTTCATTTTGCGTTCTCTTGTTTGTCTTCAAGAAATCAGCAGTAGAAGTTCGGAGCATTTAAATTATGCCACTGCGGCACTATTTTCATTTTTATCTTGCAAAAAAATATTTCCATTTTGCTTTGTGAAGGCAGTTGCTTGTAAACAACACTATTGAATGACTTGTTACGAGAAAAAATATAGCTCTTTCGGCATTTTCACTCTTTCTTCGGTCTGCAGTAAAAATGAGAGATGGAAAGTTTTTTTGTATGCTTCAGCAAAATTACATGGCCAACTGCACTCTAATGTAATACACAGCTCTGAGGTGAACCATCAACCATATTGTGCCAGAATGTTGTTGTGCTGAGACTTAATTTTTCTCTGTCCGGATTCTAATTAAATGCATGCAAAGAAGTTGTATGCCCGAAGCATGGTTCTTGTGCTGTTTGCGTCATGGCGAAAATCGATCGGTAGTGCGGGTGGTGGTAGTAGTGGAATGTTAAATGGGTATTATTGCAACAACCTAACAAGATTGTTATTGTGTTGACAGTAATAATCACGGTATTGGGACTATTTTGTAGGAAAGAGCGACATGATAAAATATATACTGTGGAGGGGGATCAATGAGCAAAAGTGCAGCACTTGACGATATCCGTATGTGTATCCCATAAAATCGGTTACATTTTTAGTGGATTGCAAATGCTTTATTGGAATTGGTGATGAGAAGGCAGATAAAATATTATTGGGCGAGAAAAGAGAGAAGATGAGAGAATATCTAAGTTTTTCTCCTGGAGAAGAATAAAAGGGGAGATTTACACCGATTTATTTGGAATTCCAAGCATTATTGTGACTCACACACGCACACACTTTTCTTGAGAGGAGGGCTCTCTCATGAAAGGATCCATTCCGTAAAGAGGGACACAAAAGAGTACAAGTAGCTCTCTGAACATGGCTTCTTACTATATGCTGGTATTTAACAAGTCTTGAAAAAAGTGCATCTTTTACTGGAAACTGGTTGGTAGCTGTGGAATCAGCTGCATTTGTCAGACTTGTAGACAGATAGACAGCAGGACACGTTATGTCAGTGTTCAACAAAATATAGATGCTTTCTCTTTTTTCCAGATTTTGTTTTTCTCTTCTCGGGTTTTTGGCTACTGGCGATTTTCTATGCGAGGAAATGTTTCTTGTAAATGAATTGAATAAATGCGGGCTTGGAGAATATTACTTTGTTGGTCTACGACAGAATATCGGAAAATCGGTGGGGGAGCTGAGATGCTAAAGCAGGCAAAAAAACTCCCGTCACGAGAATGATCGTCATCGTCAGAAAGCAGAGTAGGTGGCTTAATATTGAACATAAAATGGTGCTACTCATTGCATTTTCATTGGCATTGGCACTGACAATAGTGCAGGGAACAATGGGAAAAGGTTGCTGCAGTGCAGTGGCATGATTGTCTGGAATATGATGGTGTCTACTAACCGTGCCATTTGATAGTGTTCCGAGAAGTGTGTACACAATATGTAAATCCTTTCAATAAATGACAAATAGAATGGATTCTGTATCTGTGGAAGGGGAATAAAGAACGAAACTGCAGCAAAGATACAGAAACTTAGTTGGGTGGGTTATAGTTAATATATTTTTGAAGGGAACGCAGTGATAAGAGAACCAGGACATTGGAACAGTGAGAGGTCGCCTTTCTCTATTTATTTTAGTAACTGTGGGGCATTGCGTGCCGGGTTGAGTAAGAATGCTTCTGGCAAGCACATTCCACTTCGTTTTTAAATAGTAACCCCAGTGCAGTTATTACTGGTGTGCTATTTATGGGAAAAGCGAAATGCACATATGGAAGTTCAATAGTAAACATGGTCATTAGGGGGAGAGAGCAATAGAGGGGAAGGGTGAACAAGACCATTCATGTGTGCATGTAATCATGTAAAATATGTAGAACGTGAGGGCTATTAATACAGAAACAGGGAAATTATAATGAAATACATAAATTTTCCCGAAGCGGTGACTGAAAGAATTCCGGAAAGGATAAACGCAGCTTTTTTCCTCTGGAAGGTGAAACAGAGGGGCATTGGCATTTGGACTTGGCCAGATTCTTAAGATTTTGGAAAGCGAATTGGGAAAATTGTTCGGAAGGGAGAAGAGGAGTATGTATAATGTTGGGTGTGCGCATAATGGGAAGGGTAAAAGCTGGCAAGATTATTGGAACTTTGGAACGTTGTCAACAAGAGATATTTCCAGGCTGAATGTGATGTTTTCTAAGTAATAATGGCAAAGTACAAAGGAACACGGCAATAACAATGTGTCTCTTCCGGATAATGAAATAGGAAAAAAAGTTTAACTGCACAATGTTACAAAATGTAATAATATAGGCATCCAGGCAGCATTTTAAAAAGTTAAGACTCAGAGGGTTAAGGTTGAAAGAAACTTGGTAGTTACTTTTTTCTATTTTCTTTAGGGGCGCGTACTTTTTTTGCCCGAAAAATCGAATTTAGTTTACACGTTAACCTGGTTGGGGATGGAAATTGAATGTTTCCCACTACAGATAAACTTGTATTTAACGTTTCACCAGGGCTAATAGTTTTTTTTGCTGTATTGTTTTACTTATTTTCACTTGCATTTTTGTCACTTTTAAGAAAAACTGTTTGCTCGCTGCATTTTTGAAAGTATTCTACATCGTCACAAATCCCTTGAAAGACATCAACATTTATTAAGTAGCGGAAGCTACTTTATGCGGATGCCGGCTGCGTCCGTCCGTCTGTCTGTCTGTCTGTCTGTTACCATGCCTACAGGCTGTATCTATTGACCGATTTCGACCAAATTTGGCACACATGTTCGTTTTTCATTGAAGTTGTGTGCATTTAATTTTCAGACTCTCAGGTGTCAACGTTCACGAGTTAATTGCGCAATTAGTTAACTGCTATGCATTAAAATTGACGATTTTTTTTTTATTGGGGACTTCGATAGAGCTGGTTGAGCAGATCATTTTTGTCCATGGCAACCATGCCCGATTTTGTCAAATTCGTTAGTTAATTGCGCAATTAGTTAACTGTTATGCATTAAAATTGACGATAATTTTTTATTGGAGATTTCGATAGAGCTGGTTGAGCTGATAATTTTTGTCCATGGCAACCATGCCCAATTTTGTCAAATTCGTTAGTTAATGGCGCAATTAATTAACTTTGATGCGTCAAATATTACGAAAAAATTTTATGCGTGATTTTGATAGAACTCGTTGAGTTGATCATTTTTGTCCAGAATACCTATGCTGAATTTCGTCAAATTGGCGAGTTGATGCTAGAATTGAAGCCCATTTGAATGAAAAATCTATTTAAAGCTGTTTCTTCCGCTACTTTTCTATATTTCGATTGTCGGTTTATTTCTATGCAACTTACTGGAATGGCATTTTCGGTACGTTACAGACTCAGACAATTTTGTAAACTAAATACTTCCGTAGGTACTGTATGTTCTATTTTTAGTTGTAAGAGAGTGAATGTTGTATGAAAGTGTAATCTATGGAATAAAGTTGGACAAAACCTTTTTCGTAATATTCTTTCAAATATCATCATCATCCATTTCAGGGAGACAACGGAGACGTGGGGAAAAGTATGAAATAAAGAAAATGACATGGCTTTCATATTCATACAAATACTCAAGCCCAAGCTGTTTTATAAGAAGGGGTGTAGTCATAGTAGTAGCAGTTGAGAGGGAGAAAAGACTTTCACATTTTTTTATTTTTGCCTTGTCACAAGATTTTCATAAGAATTGCATATAAAATCGAGAAAACCCAAAAAGAACGGTTGTGGAAAAGACAGTTTATTTCTGCTTGGCTAAGCTCTTTCCAACTTTTACACACTTTTACATTTTATACTCTCCTACGAAATATCTGCGGGTTCTTCCAAATCTAACTGTTTTACAGCCGACAAGACAGAAAATGCAGAGCAAAATCCTTTCAAAGTTTGGAGAGAAAATGATGTCACATTGTTTTGTCCTAGACTATCAACTATCCGCTGTTATTTTTACATTTGCATGGCTACTTTGGCTAGGTTTATAGTTTGCCTGTGGATTTTACTATCTTCATGGTCATATAACAAACGCTCGGAATAAGTTCCTCTAATCTCTAAAAATTTGATTTCAGAGAAATAAATGTGAAATGCGTACCGTATGCTTTAAGAGCACATTTTGATGCTGTTTTTGTTGCCACAGTTTAACTTTTGTTTTTGTGAAGTTGAAAGAGAAAAAATCATATTTTCTGCCTTCATGACGTATTTTTTGTTGTTTTGACGTCTCTGCTTCATTGCTGTTTTTCTTGTTGACAAGCTTTAGATTTTTTCATAAGAACAGAGGGGTGGATTGAAGATGAAATGATGTAAAAGAGAGACAAGTTGTCGTTTCTTGTGTCGAGAATATACCTCAATTTGAAAATTTTGTAAGAATTTTAGAAAAGTGCATTTGTGATTTTATATAAATATGTTATTCTTTGAGATGGGTTGTGTGTTAGTGTTTCTTGATGAGCAAGACACAATCTGCTCATTTTCTCTTGGCCGTGTAAAGAATAGACAACATGAATGAAACATGAGGGGAGTAGAAAAAGGGAAAGGAAGATATTCTTTAGGAAGTTGAGAGCTGAGACTTCTTCCTTGACTCTTATCTTTTTAACGGGGATGGCTTCTCACAGAAAAAGAAAATAATCTATCTATTCATAGGAATAATTTTGAATGAATTGATGATACTATTGGAGAAATCAAGGGCGAAATGATGAGGGAGAGAAAAGGATGAGAAACCTTTATTGTGAAGCCTGGATGAGTCTATCTTTACACTATCCGATACAAACGATTTTCTGAATTTGTTAGCAGAGAAACATGCACAAGCTGCTGGATAAATTGTCTGAAGGAATGGGGCAGAAGAAAAAGAATGGAAATCTGCGTTTAACTACCCTTTTCTGAATGAGGTGATGTGAATTGAAGACGAAATAATACTCATCATCACACCACTACCACGTTCTTTATGGGCTTCCACCGTTAAAATTTCTTCTTTCGGAGAAAATTTAAATTAAAGTTTTGTGCAGCAGCGGTAATCATTGTTATGGTGATTATCCCTTTTTGGCAGGAGTGGAGCTGAAGACATTATTATGCAAATCAGCATGTTTTGTTTTAATGCAATAATATCCTACTTTTAATGATGATGGAATGCATTTTCACTTTATCCGGAGCGCAGTAACACGTCTCGTGTTGAATACTTCTGCGTGTGAGATTTAGCAGTGGGAAAGGAAAGTTTGTCTTTGGCTGGACGGTTGAGATAGTGAATCTTCTAGAATTTTGCGTTGGAAATCATTAACAATCATACTAATTAAAATTACTTTCCTTGTATATATATGGCTGATCCGTAGCAAAAAAAGAAAATTTAGCCGTATAAATGATAAAACGATCTGAGATAAAATCTAGAGGGTTAACAGAGCGACCAGATGTGTCATAAGAGAAAATCGCTCAAATAGAAAGTGCTAGACAAAACATCGCCACGCATATCTGTTTGAAGTTTTACTTCACAGTACAGTTGGAGCAACCGGAGAGTGAAAAGTTCTTGGAAAGGCTTTGAATCTTTCGTTTTCATTGAAACAAGTTTCGCTCTGATATTCGGAAGTAGCGGAAGTATCCCAATGCGTTACATGAAAACCAACCTTTCTGATGCAAAATGATCGCAAGCATACCTTGTGTGCCTTATGGCAATTGAATTTCTTAATATCTTTGTTTATCATGGATATGATTAGCATGAATATTGCACTGTTAAGATCATGAACCTCAAATCTTTTGAAGCACGGACAGACACATTTAGAGGACAAAACTGCAACACTTGTGTAAATATCTCTACTCAGCTATGTTATTAACAGCGCATACTTGGTAGTAAAAGTCCTATTGAGGGCAGGCACGAGCCAGGACTAACTGGGTGTTTTTCCAATGTGTGTCTCGAACAAATTAGTTGATGAGTAATTAAAACAAGTGTGTTCAGGAACTTGCAAGGGTATAACCGAAAAAGATGAGGACACGGGAAGAATTAAAGTGCTCAGAATGGATTTACTTTGCGACAGCGAGAGACCATTTTCGTGTATACGTTCCCTGGGGAGCAGCTCACGACAATGTAGTAAGATGATATAGTTATGCAATAGAGGGGGACGAGGAAAGCCTTCCAACTATAATTGTGTACCTGTTTATTACGGCTGGTGGAAAATGGCCTATTGGTCACGCAAAGTCACACGCCGAGTGTCAATGGAAACGGTTGTAGCATTTCAAAATTATTTCACATGATGGGTACATAGAAACTTCGGTGCTCTATGCGTGCGTGGGGGAACTGGTTTTGGAAGAGAAAGTTTCTGTTTTGAATGCAATAGAATATTTCCCTGTTTCGCAATTTACACGCTAACTTGAGCAGACTTCGTTGAGATATCTTGTTTGATGACATAATAAGAATAAGTGGAAGAGAAAGAGAGTCTGGTGAAAAATTTTAGTGTGACTGTTGTAGTGGAAAATGATGGGACATCTCCGTTTCCTTCATTTCTCTTCATTTTCTTAAATCTTTAAATTTGTTTCGTTATGGTTGTATGCATATAATTTACACAACACAAGAAATACTCTTGAATTCCCTCTGTCAGCAAAGATGAGTCAAAATTGTCTTTTATTCTCTTTCTTTTTTCAAATGACACAATCAGAAAAAAAGAATGAAGTGGAATCACAAAGTAGGCAATACATACGGTACACATTTTTTTTCTTTGATGTTGAGCCGGTCGTGGGAAATGAATAATACAAGGGAGATTCCTCAGCAAGAGTAATTTTTCGACGAAAATCTGAGAAAGAAAACAAAGTCTTAAAAAAGTAAATGATGATGAGTGGGTTTCATCAAGTGGAGAGATGCTTGAAAAACAAAGTAAGGTTTTATGTGTACAAACTTTTCTTTTAACAAGAGGTCTATCATTTCTGATTTCCCTAACTTTCTCCTGGAAACAAAAGTTTTGAAGATTTTCTTGTGTACTTTTATGCTTATATGACCAGCATTTTGATTTCTTTGTATACTGTTCTGGTTAACCGAAACAAATCAAATTTCGCTGTTAGATCCACGAAAATGAATTGCAGGACTTGTGGCGGATTGCATGAAGGTTTTTTTAACAAGCCGTGCATAAAATTAACTTGAACTTTTTTACAATTATTTTCAGGCAAAAAGTGAATTGCAGCAGCAGTGGTTTCAAGGCTTTGTGACTAGTGTATGTCGGATGCTATTCTTTCCAATTTCCTTTTATCAAATACTGTTTTCAAAAAGTTTACCACTACCGGGTCTATCTTCCTCAGCGAGAACTCTCGTGCCTTTGGTTTTCCCTTTGAGAATGTATTTATTCATTAGAAAGCACAAAGCGAATAGTGCATCATTTTCCGTTTTCTAAAGGTTTTTGAAAGCGCGCCAAAGTGCCTTTTCACGAAGCATCCGTCTTAGAAAATGCTGCTTACCCCTGTTGTCAAAAGAAAGTATCCTCGAAAAAGTTTAAATGTTAAAAGGAATAGTTTTGAAATATAGATATCCATCTCTTCGATTTCTTTCCTACTTCCTCGTAGGTTCCTCCTCTATTTCCGCTTTCACAGGCTGTTCTTGAATAATGATCATGAGGAGAACTTTGTTGCCCTCATCTCATCAGTCCTAACAATTCTCCTTGTTCGCTCAAGAAACGACATTGATTACTACTTTTGATAACTGCAGAACGTCTAAAACACAACCAACTTGTATTCACCATTCATCCGTCTTTTTTTTCATTTAACCAGCTCGCCATTTTGGCTGTATTCTCTGTATTTATATTCATGTTCTTGAAAGCAGTCGTTGTCACTTTGTCAAGGAAAGCTATTTAGCAAACCATGTTTTAAAACCTTCATTGCTTTTTAAGGAAAAATACTCCCAGTGAAATATTACGTATCATCGCATCGGTTAGTACAAATCTTGCCATCGTTTTCATTGTCACAAAGTGACCAATTCCGAAGTGACGGGAAATGATGAAAGCAGGTAATTGATCCATCCATAGGGAAACCTCCCAATACGAACAATCTGTTATTTGATGATTTGAAATGAAAAATGGCATCCTCTTTGTTAGTGAAACAATACAACCAACAATGAGTTTTGCGATGAAGGTTTTTATTGTAGATCACTGATTTTTATTGCCTATCAATGTAGAAAACATCCTAGTTGAAAACTGTCTTACTGAAAGTTAAATGATCCTATGATGAAAGTTGATTTTGTCAGTAAAATAAAAATCCTTCGACTTTATCTTATTATGTTTTGAAAAGTTGATCTTCATCTTTGACGTAGATGAGATGGAAGATAAGTGAACATCACTTTCCGCATGTTTCTCACGCTTTCTCTTAGTACAAAAGATAGCAAAGCGAGGGAGAGTCAGAAGGGAAAGAATGTGATAATCCTGATGATAATCATCTTCCATCTTGTCCACCATTCATGCTAGTAAAAATTATTGCTATTAAATGCAGCCGAAGCAATGCCAGTTGTGGAGAGGTTACAACAAAGAATATTGGCCCTTAAGATATTATGTCTTTCATCCTCGGAACCGCCGTTGCACTGTTAAGACGTCGGCGTTTTAGTACTCTGGTCATAAAAGGAAGCGGAGAAAGTGGGAAAAAAAGAAAATGCAATAAATTTTATTAGCTGAGCATACACACAACAACCATATAGAATAGCGCTGTGTGGAGCAGTACTGATCACAACTTTTTTTGTGAAATGATCACGAAAAGGAGACGACGATGATCATGAGTCGTTTCCGAAAAAACCGGCTACATTTATTAGTGTTTGCTCACGGGATTCTCTGTTCAAGTTTCTTTCTTGGTTTTTTTTGCCTGTCGGTGTGTTTGCTCTCCGTCCCGGTATTTTTCCCAGTGGAAAGTGAGCATGAACACATTTTCTGTGGAGAAAACTGACAAGATGAGAGTTAGAGAGAATATTTCCGTTCATATCCGCTCGTATTGTATTTTTCGTTATTTATTTACCGCTGGTCAAGACAATGCCAAACAAGATGGATTTAGATGGATCGTAAGAAATCGTTTTTTTGTACAGAACGGAACAAAACTAATAGTGCCCAGTGCACATTTATCTGTAGAGCTTTATTGTAATGGAGATACGTAAAATGGCAATGAAATAGGGGCTTCATGATAACAATTAGCAATGCTGAAGCAGCTATTGTTGCATTTATAAGCTTTCCAGAGAGAGCTTTCCTACTAGGACGAGCAATACAGTAAAATAATGATCAACGTATTATTATCTGGTTAGCAGTACAGTACCTTGTATATATGTATAGTAGTTTTTAAAAACTTCTTGAACAAAATAGTTACTATGGGGACAGATGTGTATGAAACGGCATGATTGTTTCCCTGAGCCATGGGCTGGAAACGTACAAAGAGATATTGGACGGATCAGTGACTGTACGCTTGTATAAACTGCTATTGTACTCTAGCAAACAGAAGAGAAAATCTCTGTCCTTGGAAAGGACCACTGCACAAAGTTTTATGGAATCGCTGTAAAAATCTAAATCGATTTAGTTCATTTTTCCCTGCGATATCCGTAATTTTGAGCTTCAAGTCAAACGATAACCACTCGACGACTTTCTCTTTTCACTCTTTTTCATATCAATCCGTCCTCTCGCGATGAACCTTGCCTTTTTGCATGTGAGTATGCCTACACATGCCATGTGCCTAGATAAAACTCTGTGCGGAAAATTCGGAAGGATTCGGATCTTTCGGAAGCACTCTTTTATGTGTCTTTGCTGCTCTAACAAATTCCACAGCTGCTCTTTCCTATATGAGACTGCCTGAAGTATCACTATATTGCATACTTGATTCAAGTAGCAAACAGTGTTTCAACGAAGTGTCCCAAGAGAGGTTATAGTCGTCTCGTATCATATTCACTATGACTAACGTTAGAAAATTCTTTATTATAACTGAACACATTGGTAATTATATCGTTTTTGCACATGCTATATTAATTTGCAAATCCAAATATGAACAATGACAATTTTGAAATGACGATTGGATTGGGGTTGTAGTCTTTGACAGTAGTGAACATGCAATACGTTTTTGTTAGTTACATCAAATTATATATAGATTTTTTTAACCATATGATTTACAAATAGTTCATATTTCTCGGAATAGTATGCAAAGTAGAATGTTATATGTTATTGCTATGAGTTTGAATCGGGATTTTGAGATCTGCATTGGCATGGCTAGCAAATTTTTTAAATGTAAAACACTAGTAAACTCTGTTATAGTAGTACATTCTGTAAAATCCTCCAGACATCGTGTTCTATATGCCTTATATATCTATGTTTTGAGATGCAGACTCCAGTATGTTTCCCGATGAAAGAAAACTTTCTTTTCCAAACTTTCCTAGCGATGTGCGTGCTTTCCTACGAGTGTCCCTTAGAGGCACAAACAAGAAACTCTATAGCCTCTAATTCTCGTTTGTCCATTTCATACGCTCAGAAACACAGAAAAGATATCCATTTCATCTAGCAACTCACCTGGTCTTCTTACTTTCTCCTTGACTGGCTGAATCATGCCAACAGTGAGACCACGAGACAGACAGGATACCATGGCAAGCATGTTATCACATACCATTCCTTTATATTATTCATTCCGTGCCATGTTCCTCTCTCCAAAATACATAAAAACGGTTGCATAACCTTTTTGTATGTGACTCTACCCAAACGTGGATGTACGCTAACTTTCTACTTTTTTGCTTGTCTTCCTTTTCTGCGAAGTCCCTCTCGTGCAAACACTAACGCCGCTGTTTTTGCGTCTCTTCATTTTCACCCATTTTCCATCCAGTCTTTGGAATGCTTTCACTTAGGCTGGATCTGTGCTATTTGTGTCTCTGGCAGTTGGATAGATTCTCTGTATATTCGAAGGCTCCACTCTCTAAGTATATTTTTAGTCTTTTCCACACACCATTTTTCAATTAATATCTTTTGTTTGTTCCATTTCCGTGAGTGTGCTGAAGTGAGAAAATATTATTGTCTGAAAAAGAAAGTCTACTGTGGAGAGGATAAAAACCTGTGAAGTGTGTTCCTTCTTGTATTTTACGGATAAAATCAAGTGAAAACACTTCAAGTGGCCAAAGTTTTGCAAGTCAAACTAAAATTTACTTTCGGAGAAAATTTCTGTCAAAGCCAGGCTTTGAGTTATTAAGCACCGAAGGGTGCTTATTGGATCCAGTTGTGTCTGTCCGTCCGTCTGTCCGTCCGTCTGTCCGTCCGTCTGTCTGTGTGCGGTCTAGCACTGACACAGTTTGACCTAGGGTCACCAAACTTGGGGTGTAGATTACTTAGGTCAATGGCTAGGCTACGGCCAAATTTCAAGTTGAAAGGTCAACTGGGTGTCCAGCCCCGGGGGTGTCAAAGGTCAATGCTTTTTAAATAGGCAAAAACTTTTATTGCTGAAATCAATAGAAGTATGTATGGTGAGTAATTTTGCTTCAGGGACATGGTTCAAATTTCGTCACTGGGGTGACATATTGACCCCCAAAGGTAACGGATGATAACGGAGGGTATCGGATGATAACGGAGGGTATCGGATGATAACGGAGGGTAACGGATGATAACGGAGGGTAACGGATGATAACGGCCCAGTAAACACATTTTCACAACGGCAGTTGGCCCAACCAACGGTTACAAGGTGGCATGAGAGCCACTGATGGGGATAACATTCATGGAATTTCCATGAGATGGGCCATGGTTGGCCGACACACTTCAGATACACAAGTTTTGGGGAAAAATATATGAGGGTCTACCAGGGTCGGGCCAGAAGCGTGATGAGCTTGTTTTACTTAAAGCCAATTATACCCCCTTTGCATAAAAACAACAAGGCGCCAAAAAATCATTTTATGATGAAATCATTGTTTGCATTTAACAATACAAAAATCCAGTCTTAAATCCTTTGAACTCATTAAAAGTTCAAGAGTTTAGGTTTATAAGATTAATTTAACTGAATGTAACCCCAAGAAACCCTCAATGGCAAGGCTAAATATAAGTCTAAACCTGTGTACCCTTTGAAAAAATACCTTAAAATCTCCTTTAAAGTTTGAATGTGAATGTGAAAATGTACCATTTTTAAAAGCATACAATAGATATTTGTTGGTGGAGATAATTTAGGTACCACTGCAGTTGTAAAGGTACAATTATGAAACGCATAAAAAGTGAACGCAAATCAACTCTTCTCATCAGTCAAAGCCTTGCGTTCCTGCAAGTAAAACCAGGAAAAAATTCTCCTCTACTGTACACGAGGACGGAGCAACGCGGAAGCCACTGTGACGTGCCATCTCACTATTGTTTACCAGTTCACACTTTGCCCCAGCTAGCAAGTCATTGTGTGGCAATTTCAACAGATTCCGCACAACCAACTGAAACAAAAGAACACACCGATTTATTGTGTTTGTTTTCTCTACTCGTTCTGTGGTAACCAACAATTTTAGTTTCTTTTCCTACGGTTATGGATAAGTTTGTTGTTGTTGATTTTATTGACGAAGAGAATAGCTGTGGATTGATTCCAAGTTCCTGGTTGACAAATAATAACAAGACCTGTTATTATCCTCAGGTGCCCTTTTTTAAAATTCATCAGCTCGTGAAGAAATGTGCACAGCCTGCCCGTGACGGATCCTGGCTGGAATGTAATGTTCGTGTGATTTGCTATGCTGGTAAGTACCAATTTCATAATGAGGTAATGTTTCACACATGTGTAGTTCATTAATTAAAGATTGTTCTTTTGTTCCTGTTATTACTCTAGACACGTTCGAGAAAGGAAAACAGAAAGAAAAAGTTGCCGAGCTAACATCGAACGTGGAAACCGATGACGAAAAACTTCGTAAGAAGCGGAACCACACGCGACGGCGGTTGTCATTTGAGTCCGATTCTGAACATTCATCGCCGAAGCGGAAGAAGCTTTCAAACGGGAATAAAAACAACGCATCTAAGAAAACAATTAAGCAAATCAAGTGCTCCATTGAACCTGAACGTCCACTCTTGTCTGGTAAAAACGACACTCAAATAAAAACCAAATCAGGTTCGGCGTTTTCACATAATTAATAATGCTGTTTCATTTATCCGCAGGTAATTCGTCTCACCCACATTTTACGCTCGCGGAAGGTTCCGGAACACGACCTTCGCCACCTACTCCAAGCTCATCTGGGAAAGGTTCCAGTGCAAA
>JAAXOA010000514.1:0-22702 GCA_036561885.1 Salina celebensis
CTAATTTTATTTCAGTTAAAATCACCGTTTTCTACATCATCTTTTACATCCTCCTCGCCGCCTTTTTCTACGCATGCTATCAAATTTTTGCAACCACCCTTGAGTTACCTGAAGAAAACGGCTCACCAAAATGGACACAAGACGCCAGCCTTATCGGTTCCAACCCTGGCGTTGGGTTCAGACCGACGCCAGACCAAGACAAGAACTCCGAGTCTACTCTTATCTGGTACAAAACCGAGTCCAAAGATGATTATCAATTCTGGTCAAGCCAACTTACTAAGTTTATCAAGGGTTCGTGTTAACACTCATACAAAAATTTATGAACTTTTACATGATACTCATCGTAGCATGGAGTAACTTTTGTTCTTTGATGCTTCCATAGAAACCAATGATGTGAAACCAGGAGCAAGCAACATTATTCCATGCAGCTACGCCAATGCCGCTGGAGCTCACCGTGTCTGCAAGGTGCCTACAGATAACCTTGGAGATTGCCGGGAAGATAACGAATTTGGATACCCTGCTGGCAATCCCTGCGTTCTTATCAAACTTAACAAGGTATTGGGAATTATTTTAGCTTATTTTGTTGCTTTCATTCAATCCTTGTTATTTGAAATTACTAGATCTATGGATGGGAGCCTGAAGCATTTGGTGTCAATGATGGCAAATACGACGCAGCGGCTTTGGAAAAGGAATTGACTGATAAAGTCAATGAGGAAAATGGAATGCCTTCTGATCTTAAGGAGCACATCCTTAATGAAGTTAAGAAAGCAGGAAATGTTGGACAGGTCGTGTACATATCAGTTTCCCTTTCACTTCATATTAGTTATACAAACTGCGCTCTTGTTGGGTTTGACAAATTGGATGAATCTATTCTTATTCGTAGGAGGCTACCGTTCTGAAGACCGTTTGGATTTCATGTGGTGGCGAAAATGTCGGTGACCAGGAGAACCTTCCACCAGGCAACATCAAGTACAACCCAAGTCGTCAAATTTATGGTTACTACTTCCCTTACAGAAATCAACCAAACTATAAGTCTCCATTTTTGATGCTCCAACTTATGGTTCCCAAGACATCACGTAAGTTCATCTCTAAGGCTTATAAGGAAAAGTCCAAACATTAAACTAATGACAATTTATTTTCAAGGCCACACTTTAATCAACGTTGAGTGCCGTGCTTGGGCCAGGAACATCCATTACGATCGCCAGAGCAGACTTGGTTCAACCCATTTTGAGATCTTGGTGGACTAGGCTGATCTCAGCAACAATAATGCAACCAAATATTTAAATTTCTTTCATGTCATCATGGTCGTAGAGAAAAAGTTTATTTGATATAATACATAGTACTTATTCAAGAACTAATTTTTGTTCAGTCCTGACAAGTGTCAAAATTTACTTACCGGTGAGGAACAACAAGTCATGTAAAAGTATGAACACAAATAACCCTGTGCCAGCGGTGTCTATTTAATAAATAAATAAAGTCTTCACGACTTCAAAAATCCATATGGTCAATTTTTGGTCTTAATTGTTCTCATCTTTCACAACAAGTGTCTTTATATATTTTCTTTTCATCTTTTTTATCTATCACGTACAGTTGCCGAACAACAGTTACAATACACGATATAACATCTATGCGCATCTTCCAATCGTCGAAACAAAATTCGTTCTATGTAACACTAGTTTAGAGGGTATAGAAAAGGCTACAGTAAGTATGTTAGGGTTTATAATAAGCTTCTACTGATCAATCGTCTGATGTTGTAATAATTACTGTAGAATCGTCCTCCGTAGGGCCTAATTGTTGCTTCAGCATGAAATTTTCTCGAGTCATTTCGGCAAGCTCACGACGCAAATTATCAAGCTCTTCTGCGGTGTTTTCGTGCTCCTTTAATGCAGATGCTAAACGAATGTTGGTGGATCTCAATTCCTGGATATACTCACAAGCTTTTGCAAGGATTCCTCCTTTGCTCTGCAAGAAACAACATTTATATCAATCCAACTAATCCAACAAACTAACTAAGTCAAAGATTGAAAGCAGTGTATACACACCTGACTCTGTTTGGATCCCTCATCCGCATTCGGAATGATTTTGGCGAGTCTTCCTATCCAGGCATTTATTTTGTCCCTGCGTCTCCTCTCCACTTCATTATGAGTTGCTCGTTTCTTTTCGTCTCGAACTGTAGCTTTGGCAAGATTTACTCGACTGAAGGTTCGTGCGTCAATAATTTGTGGTCTAGGAGCAACAGGGCGCCCTGCAGAAATGACTCATCTAAATTAATACCTGCCGTTTCGAAACCATCGCGTCAAAGCACACTCAGAAATGTCATCGAGACTTCACCTAAAACATTTTGTGATCCGATAAGGTAGTATTGCCCATTTACGTTAACACCAGGGGAAGAAAGAACTTGAACACCACTTGATGGCTGCTGGTAGACATTAGGGTCATCGATACCTACTACTCTGTAGGCCATGTTACCTAGACAATAAAATAAATTCAAAATATGATCGGAGAGCTCTACCTCTTCAATACCTGACTCTGCTTTGTGTAGCAACATACTTGAACTTTGTCCAAATTGGATAGGGTTGTTTGGACTATCTTCGGTTACTATGGAAGCATCGTCTACTACTGAAGTCGTACCGTCTTCTTCCACTATTGTCACCGTTGTGGACATGTCCAATCCGTCAGTCTTAATTGAAGATTCATCATCATCATCTTCCAAATCGGAATCAAGGTAATCTTTTTTACTACAAGAAATAGGAAATGAGTTTATAAAGAATGTTTTATAAGCAGCGTAACAAGTTGCATTTAACTATTCCAATACCTGGACATCATTCCAAGAACTTGTTCCATGACTCCCACTCAAGATTGTCCTTAATTTTCACGTTGGCAATTCCTACGTCGCCACGTCGGAGAGACTCCGGTCTCGAGTTCCACCATGAACCCCGAAAAAGTTTAATGGAAAATCGTTAGTTAACCTGTTGAAGATGGGCGTACTACGCAAAAGGATAAAGATTAATATACTTTCAAAAGGACCCATATTTACACGAAGATTTCTTAGGAGTTGCTCTAATCTTCAGCAAAAACTAAATGTGTTTTCAACAAAAAAGTTTTTTGGTAAAACTCACTGAATAATATGAGGTCCCGGGCACTGAATCAGATGATAAACAGGAGCAGGTCACACGGGTAGGACATGTGATAGTCTGGCAAAGCTAAACTGGCACTAGGATTGATACATGAGGCATATCTTTCCATTCCTCGAACTCTCAAATCCGCAATTTCCACTTCGCACACACGGCTAATAGCAACCAGCAGGAGGAGTTCGCTTCCAGTAAAACTCGAACCATTAAACAAGAAATAGCCGAGTGCAGCTAGTGCTAGTATGCTAGTAACTCACTGGTTCGATTTGTTCGCCTTCCTGACGAGGAATACAACAACAGGGAACACGAAAAACACATGATGCATTTACAAAAAAAAACCGAGTAATACTGAAAAAAACACATGTATGTGTATGGCACAGAAGTAAACAAACAAAAAGATTAGCTCACCGCGAACTTTAATACACATGTTTTCTCTGGAAGTAAACAACTTCTAGACATTTTTTGTTTAAAAATTAAGTTCGAAATTGAAAATGCTGACGAATCTGATCGATTAACGGTTTTTATAGTTGTAACTAGTTTACTTAAAGGTTGGTGTGGTAGGTTAGCGGAAATTAAACACGTGTTTTCTTAAATTTTGTCATTTACTTTTGCTGCGGATGAAAAATGAAACAATGATTGATTTTATGGTTCGGATATTTGTAGGAAAACAACAGTATGTTTTTCAAAACACCGAGATTTATTCGACGGTGGCTGAGGAGAAGGATGTCCCCAATACCATCGGAGAGGGCCTGGACAGTTAGACAAAAGTTATCGGTGGCTTACATGCTGATTGCGTGGAATTGTTTCGGTTTTGTAGTGTGGCAAATGGCGAAGGGTAACAAACACTGGCCAGTAACTTACGGACTGATTAGTGAAGAGGAGAATAGCTTGATGAGACCAGGTAAGACTTAATTTGCTATTTTCACACCAACAATTGTGCTCATAAATTGATTGGATTATTCGGTTTTATTACATTCAATTAAGCGCACTCATGGGCCAAGACGCTGGGAATATCGAAAGCACAAGTTTATAGAGTGGGAGGTCTTAGTATATCTCGGGGGGACGACATTGACTTGGAAGCAGAGACTCCAAAGAAATCGGATAAAGATTCGTCTGAGGTGTCAAAATCTCATGGGAACGGGAATAATTAATTCAACGCTGTAGTATTTTATGTGAAAGTTTGAAAAAATATTGGAATTGGAACCACGGAGGACTATCACTTTATCACGTAGCATTATTTTAACGAGAAGGTTTATTAAAGATTTGTACACATAATATTAAAGAGCTAGTCAAGCGTCTGTATGATAGGCTTCCAGAAATCGCAATTTCCTTTTGTGATTATGATACTGTCGAAAAAGGTTTGTTGAAACATTAAAATGTTACTAAGAGTACGTTCAGTATTGCATAATATTCTTTTCAATGTCATTTCTTTTTGATTGACCAATCGAAAAGTACAATTCACGTGGGTTTTCCTCTTCAATGGGCAATGCAATGTGTGTAGTTTGGAGTGGAAGTAATCTTTCATGCTGGAAACAAAAACAACGCACGTTTTCTTCAAAACTGAGGGATAGATTGTTTCTTGGTAACATTGAATAGTATTTATTGTAGTGTAGTTCTTAATAATGTAGTAATCAATATAATAACCATAGTAATAGTAGTAAGGTAACAGTACAAACCGATAAACCATCAATTTAATTTTTCCAGTTCCGTTATGGCTGTGCAAGATTAATCTTTTTTCAAGTTCCTGCTTATCAAAATACATTCTTAACCCGTTTATTAAAACCAGTATAATTTTCAAAATATTTTATTTATATTGGTATGAATTATAACAAGCTTCAAATATATATTTCACAGGTATGCATTAATAGTTATCTCATATTTCAATTATGATTTATAGTATGATTGAAGCATTAATATCTCAAAACTGCGCAATGCATCATTTTCTAACTATGTATATGTATAGCCTATACTTCATACATTAATGGTAGTATGTATATCAAAACTCTAATTATTTTTTTCAAACAATATCTGCTCAAACATTTAGAGAAACCTTCCTCGCCATCTAAAAATCAAAAGGTAAAGCAGTTTTTTTCATTCCTTGAATGAAGATTTTGAAATTTGAAGAATTATTTGCATCTACATTTTGCAACCGTCCAATCGAATCTGGAACATACAAATATATTGTAACAGCTTACATTTTAAAACCAGCCAAATTCTTAGTATTACACTATGTACAGGTTTAAAAGCCCGATGCAATTTTATTACAAAATAGAGCAAAATTTCACACTATTACACAAGTTCCGATTCATAGTTTTCTCATTTACTTTCACATACCGATTTCGTCTCTTCTTTCTGGTTTTTTGTCATCGGACAAATTGCTTTTTTTCAACAAAATTTCACCTAGTAGCTTGTAGAAAGCTCAATCACAACAGTACAATGAACAATGTATTTTGAAAAAAAAAATGAATTCGTGATATCGTGCAACCTGTCAGCGGTTCATTTCCATTGCCGTGTGGTTGATTGTTTTCTTCCAGTTTTTCTGTTTTACAATGCGCGAAACATTGACTTTAATATTCGACAGAAGGTACACACTCAAAAATAGTTGTGCAAAAAGGTACATAAGGTAAAAATTGGTAGTAGTTCATGTAAGTTAACATTTGAGAAAATTGCGTTATCCCCCATGTCATTTCCTAAACTCTATCATTGCATCGACATGTTTACATTACTAGGGTTACTATTACTGGCTTTAACAAACCGATCTGTTGCAAACATGTTTAAAACGATGGATTTTAATAATTCAAAGGGAGTGAATAGGAGTTCGAATCGCATTGTTGGGCATTTACTTTTTTGTATTTCTGCAAAACAACAGAATATAGTTTTTAATGATTAAAAACTCGAAGGATTCCACATGCGCTGACTCCAGTCTGTATGAAATATCATGCTAGTACTTTTATAACTGTTATAAAGAATGTAGAAAGTAGTGCGTATTATAATTATGAGATTATTTGAAACGCTGCGTAAGTGCACAGCATCAGTTAAAGTACTACTGCTGTAAGTCCTCAAAAAGCATGTCTAGATTCAGTAGATACATTACTAATTCTATGCTCGACACAAGCTTCGATGCTCGAGAACATAGTAAATAATTTAATTGTGTAAAAAGGTGATAAGAGTATAGCTACGTAAAATACTGATTCCTTTGCCGTAGACATACACCGGGTGTAAATATGGGTTATTATGAGGATTGGCTATTTTCGGCCACTATAATTTTTCATTGTTTTGCGAATATTAAAATTACTTGTGGTTTGTCATCTTGATTGTAACAATAGAACCATTATTCCTCCAAGACGCTCACACAGAAAATAAAATATTCTTTTATAAGCTGGCTATGAACAATGAATATCGAATGATTAGAGTTTGAAAACGTTTTCTTTTCTTCAACTGGAATAAAACTACTCGGTCAAGGTTCAAGGTACCAGACAAAAAATCCTTTTTTATATGAGAATTGTACCTCGCCCATCTATAAATACATTAAACATGTCCTTTATATTAAGTAAATACTAAAGTTCCATTTAACATGTGCTAAAACACCTTCCTTAAAACTATTGTAAACCTAGAACAAGAGTAAATCCACTTTCAACTTTAATTTGAGATCAAATTGATTAGTTGCATAGTATCTATTTGAAATTGTATTCGTCTACTCAATACAATATAAAATGTGTTCAAAACATTTACGTAATTACGGTTTGATTCCAACAAACTTATATACTCCAAAACACACATTTTGTTACGCAATCTTCAAAAGGGAAGATTGGGACAAGTGTTTTTGTTAATACTATTTCTTCAAATATACAAAGTTGTGTATATATAGTGTATAGCATTTTTATTAATGGACCGGATTAAGCTTTTTGCGCGCTCCCTGTCTCGTTAAACTAACATCGTTCCATTTCATTAGTATCTTTGTATCACAATTTATATGCGTGTTCTTGATTCAGTTTTTGTTGATCCTCCCCAAGTTTTCGGTTTTCTTCCTCCACAGATAGTACATACGTAAAAAAGAATTACATTTTTTATGCAAGTCCAATTTACAAAGTTGAGTTTCCTGTTCAGACTGTATAAAACATGACATGATCCGGGGCGACGGTGGTATGCAACGTTTGCAAGAGCTATTTTATGTCCGCTGCCGTGACTTTTGCTCTTCCGGGTCCATATAATTTTTTTTCTTCATTGTTGTTGTTCAGAGATTTCTAACAAAAACTGCTCGGAAAGTAAAGAAGACTTGCCACTTTTGCCACCAGCTTTTTGTGGGTTTTCCGCTAAAAAACCTAGAAAAATCTGGGAACGTTGTAAATAGTAACGACGACGGGTTGTCGTTAGCGCTCAGATATTGTAACATGATGGCCGGAGTAGACAAGCTTCTTTCTTCATGAAAAAGAAGTCCTGCTCTGTTTCACAGATTTTTGTTTTCTTTGGATGACTACTTGGCTGGATGAAATGACGTGGCTCGGACAACAGGTATCATTCATCAACTCCATAGCAAAAGCATCCTTTTCGATGGATAATCGCCTGGCTGACCTAATTGCACAAGGAAAAAATTGTTGATTTAATACTTATTTTTTTAAATGTAAGAAATGAAGCCACAAAACGAGAGTTCATGCAAAATATCAAGTTTAATGAATTAACGAGAATAGGAGAAAGGGAAAAGGATTAATTAGGGAAAGCAGGATACATTACGGCAGGGAATTAGGGGGCGCCAGTAGATTGAAGGTTTGAACGAGTTATATATTAAATTGCTCAGTTTTACTAATCTCTTCCGTTTCTAGTTGACTTTCAACAAAAAACATAAAATAGAAAGAAGATTTTGTTGAGTATTTATGCATTTCAAAACCTAGTTTATTTCGAATAGATGCGCAAAAATACGCTCTACAAATAAATGTGACATTTTTGTTTTCAACATTTCCGTTAGATGCACTGTTTTGCAAGTGTATAATATGCATTTTCCATAGAATGCATATTCACCTTTTATTACTTACATGATTTTTTTTTCTGGCTGTTGGCTTGTTGACGTAAACGATTCATTTCTCTGACATAGAAATGACGTTTGACAACTTTTATCAAGTTAACAAGGAGTGATTTCAATAAATCGAAAATGACAGAAATGGGACCATAAACTACATTGATATGGACAGGAAAGAAGGGAAGACGAGCCAAAAATTCCGTTTCGGAAGAAGATGGAGAGGGAAAAAGAAAGCTCGGAAAATAATTGAACCTCATAATCTTGTGATTGCGATATGATTCTGTATGGCACTGCAGTGTTTTCCTACAAGAGAGTGATTTGTAGGTAGTGCTACGAAGAAACAACCAGGGTAGTGCCCTTGTCTAACTGAAGACGTTTCTCGTTTAACAGAATACATTACACATGTGTTCATGTGCTTGTTTACAGAAATAACAATTTTTATATCGAATTTTTGTATAGCATATTTCTGCCAGATTTATTCAAGGCAAAGAGCCAAACCCGTGTATCTTTTGGACAATGATTATGGTGTCGCATGAGGAGGCAACATTCTTGGGGTCAATTTAGCCCTTTGGAGGAAACCTTAAGAACTGATTGAAGTTACAAAACGAGGATATTATAGTATATCACACTTTGTTTGTTATCCACCACCGCTACCGCGAATCACAAGTCAATCATCAACTGCGCAACGGAAGATTATGTTTATAGAACTTCCAGATGCTCTACTATCTTTTTTATGTGAATTTTTATATTAGATGTTAATGTGAAAATATTTTTGCACAATATTTTCATATGAAGTTTCCTAACTCAAAGTTTCCCCGATACCATATGTCCAGTTGCGATAAAATCAGTGCATGCAATATAAAAATACTCAAATGTTTCTCAGAATGTACGGCATTTTTCAAAGAAGCCATCATATTATCATCAGTCAGTAAACATTCAACATTATTTTGAATTCTTTGAAAAAATGATAATATAGTGCATGCAAAAGAATCATTAAACTTTCGCATCTGAAATATTTATTTCCTCTTACTCAAGATACACTACGTAGTACAATAAACCCTACAAATGCGAAATATTTTGAGCTTTTTACAGCTATCGGGAATCGGGATGAGGATGAAGCATTGCTTTTCTGCAGCTTTCTGATTGTCTTACTCAGAAGTGTAAATTGACAGCTATAGGTAGACTGTGAATGAAGTGATGAAAATATGTCATCTGTATGTAGCACGTTGTGTTTCATCTTGCAACTCCATAAATGTTTAAATTCATACTTTGGAGTCAGTGGTGAGTTAATCAAGAAGTGTTGTGGGAGTTACAGAACTGTACACCCCTCAGTTTGTGAGCAATTCGTTCGACAGGAGATTGGAAATCTTACTCAGAAGTGTAAATTGACAGCTATAGGTAGACTGTGAATGAAGTGATGAAAATATGTCATCTGTATGTAGCACGTTGTGTTTCATCTTGCAACTTCATATGTAGCTGTTATTTTGTCAGAGTGCGTTTTTAACACTTTTGCCCAGAAATCAATATGTGCATTTCGAATACATAGTCAAAGTCCATAAATGTTTAAATTCATACTTTGGAGTCAGTGGTGAGTTAATCAAGAAGTGTTGTGGGAGTTACAGAACTGTACACCCCTCAGTTTGTGAGCAATTCGTTCGACAGGAGATTGGAAAAGTCTTGGAAAATGTTTATTTGCTCATGTATCGTTTAGAGTGAATGTTGTTCGTCTAGACAACAAAATGCTATCACCCCTATCACCACTACTATTGATGTATTACTTGTTGAAGGATTTGATTCCCAAATTAAAATCACATTCCATGAAAGTATTGTCAGAAATAAGTTGATATTTTATCATCGGCAAGCTGTAACTTAATATTGCATACGAAAGAGTGAAATATGTGCGTCCCAAAGCGTACTTTCTTTTCTACTCAAATAACAACTTGAAAGCAGTAAAAGCTAAATTCAATCGTGTTAGACTGATAGATACCTCATGTGACATTCGTAGTATAGAATCCTCGAAGAAAATTTGGCGTAGGAATTTTCATCAAACTTGTTGGAGAGGAAAAATTACGGGAAAAACCAAACACCATTCTGATCATAAAAGTCTCCATGCAAGTTGAAAAGGCTGATGGGCCAGAATCTGATTCTGTTCTGAGTTATGAGCCGTAGTGTGAAATCCTTCATTGCTTGATACTGAGCTTGAGTAACAATTTACAAAACTTAAGTTAATGCCAATATTATATGAATCTTTTCCTGGCCCAATGTCACACTTTAAAATTAATTCAGTCATGAGTCATGGATGCCTCCATCAGTCTTGATTCGTTCAGAAGCGTTAGAAGCCATCAAAGAATTCGGATGAATAAGCCAGATTAGTAAAACTATAAAACGGTACTCAGTATTAAGAAGTTGTCTTTGTTCATTTTTATTGTTTTAGAGTTTTCAGATACGCTGAAAGATGTCATGAGACAGGGATAACTCTAACTTGTGTTTGAATATATTTTCGTTTCCGTTTGGAATCTGAGCAAACGTCTCTTGTGTACTTGCGTTACTGCTAGGAAAATTAAGAATGATGAGGTTTTCGTTTGTGAAAGATTACATGGATTGGGTAAAGAACAAATTTGGCTTGAGTGGAGAGATTTGTGTATGAAATGTTAAAAGACGGCGGAAATAATTGCGGTGGTATGATGCGGTGGTGGTGGAATATACAAATAAACTTATGCAATATAATAAACATGAGGGAATGAGTGTTATACTTGTCGTATGCATATAATGTGGTCGTTATATGCATAGAATCAACAAAACGGGAAGGGATCTCGGGTTGATGAACTGAGTGAATCATTACCTACTAGCAAGGATAGTCAGGATTGTTGGTTCCAAATATGCATAAGTACGAGAGATAACTACCAGAATTTGGAATATCCTTCGTGTCACAGCGTTGTCCTTTGTAGCCTTCTGCACATCTAGAAAAAAGAAAACAAAACACAGTTAGTAAAGGCAAACATTTCAATCTACGTAGATTTAGATTTAAAATATTGGAAGTGGTAGTAAATATCAAGTTATATATCTTTGTTGAAATTTCAATGAAAGTTTTGCTATTCCTTTCAATTGGGACAAACTATCACGGCACAGGTACTTAGATACCTACTTACATTATTTTAATTTTTAAACCGTCTTTAGTTGCCTAAAATGCTACCAGATCAAGAAAATTTTCAGACATGAGATTACCTATGTAACTTTTGAACGTTGACAGTTCTTGACCTCTAAAGAGAATAATATTACATACTACAATCAATTGCTAATGGAGCTCAAAATTCGATTTGAAACGGATACATATGACAATAGGAGGGAAAAATATTAAGTATTTAGTTCACCGAAATAATCCATGAAACAAAGTTGTTATTGTATATAAAAAATTGTATTCTGGTCCCTAACATTCATTAATTCATCGCAATAGTTTTCTTCAAGAATGTTGCCTCGTAGATAGATAGTTCAGTTAGTTCAGTATCAGTGTCAAAAATGATTTTGTATCTTGTCAGGGGGTGACAGGAAGTTATCGTTTTCACATGTAATGGCAAAATCCTGGTTCACAAGAAAAACTATTTCTATGAATATTGGAATGATCACGTAGTGCCTGTAAAAATCAACTTTTTAAACTGGCTATTGAGCGCTTCAACGGCATCCTCCACGTTATAATATACAAGTACACCTACTCCCATACCAACCAGAAATCACTGCTACAAACATGTTCGCAAAAAATTTTTTGTTTTATTTCGCAAATTCTACAAATACTTCCAAGTCTGACTTCATTCATCCATTAAGTCTGGTGGTTTCTAACAAGCTAAATGAATCAAATCCACTTCCTTGAATAGAATCAGTTCAGCCTGATATATAACAGTAATACGTAGTTGATACCAGAACATATTTATGAATTCATGTATAAAATATCACCAGAAATATGCTTATAAAATTACACTGCTAAATACAATGTGGAATGTATTAGCTGCGATAATATGATTATCATGGCATAATTCAATACGATGCAATCAACACAACAACTATAAAAGACGGATTTTATAAGCACAAATGAAAAACATTACATTCCTTAACCTATAGTCTCTGTTATGTTTACTATCACCACGCATTCAAATAACATAAACAATCTAATTGCAATGAGATTCCTAGCCCAAACAATTAGCAAATGATAGGAAAACATACGGACTTCACATTTTCTTTTCGGAAATCTCCTCATCAAACAGCGTGGGCTTCACTTCTTTGCAGACAGTTCCAATGACAATGCCAAGTGAACTTAATGACGAGCATTAACACATACTTTTCCTATTACTTTTCTCTATATACTCATCAGTGTGCGTTCAAGAGAGAACTTCACATTGACTATTAGGTGCAGCTGTAAGTCATTGACTGACTGACTCGTTTCTATTATTAGTCATTTCATTTTTGTGAAACATCAAAGTGAACCACATCATGTAATGATCGTATACGCCACGCCATTCCACACGCATAAATTGCTACACACAATCGTAGCTTTTTCAGTTGTTGCACCAGCTTGAGTGAAAAGTAGAAAACGCACATGCTCACCTATTAATTCCTGAGTCGCAACTACATACAACGGGCCATATACTGTGATTATACCCATACAACATACAGGAATAACGAGAATAATATGAGCTTAAAATGAAACCTTATTACTTTTTTAAAACATAATATTAAGGAACACTTGATGTATGAGAATGAGAAACATAAAATTGTTTATCTTTGGAGGAAATAAAGTTTTTGTCATTATCAGGTAGTGACTATAGTGACTGAATAGTTAGTATCNGAACACTTGATGTATGAGAATGAGAAACATAAAATTGTTTATCTTTGGAGGAAATAAAGTTTTTGTCATTATCAGGTAGTGACTATAGTGACTGAATAGTTAGTATCGATATCAATGCAATTGAAAGGGATGGAGGGAATGTCAGTAATACGTGCAAAAGGAGAAAATAATACTGGAAACAGCACCGATTAGATTGGAAAGCGTGCCTGAGAGAAAGACTCGTTTTAATTTTAGCTTCCCAACTAATAATCTATTAGAAAGGGTTGCTTTCATTAGCCTGATCTTTGGCCTAGGCCTACACGCACTAATTTCATTTGTTTCTTCAAAAACAGATTTCATTGCGACGGGAACGAAGAGCTAACTAGCACTACAGTTGTGGCAGCTGCTTGTCTTGTGCCAGTTTACATGACTCCATGCTGAGTTACTGATGGTGATTAAAAGAAGAGTAGTAAGGATGTATAAATTATATTAACACATTTCCAAGGAAGTATAACTTTGCAGGATGCGTGCTCTCCTTAGACCTTTTTTCTCGGACGCTTCGCATTGAAGGTTTTCCAGGGTGCATCAGTCAGATAGACAACATCCGACTGTTTTCGTTGCGTCTCTACTACAAAACTATGAAGTAAAAAAGATTAAATGATCTGACTTGCGAGTAAAATGCGTGAAACAAAACAGGGGAGAGTGAGGGGGACACGCGATGCGTAAAAATGATTCTTTTCACAAATTACAAAGTGTATACATTGTTTTTACTCATTTGCCGACAATATACACACACTCATCGCTATCAATGTTTTGTAAGTAGTTACATACGATACTACATGCCGTTAATGTGGAGTAAAATATACATACGAAGACTTGCACCTCTGTGTTTGGCGTTACTAAAACGGGATCCTTGTCTCTAGTATACATGACCTTTTTTGTTAAGCATATTCCTAGACTGTCGGGAGGAAATGATAACATATGCTTACTGCAAAGCGTAGAATACTATAATTAATAGACAAGATATTGTTGGAATCCACAACGTTTCTTAGTACATAGTTTCCAAGGAGTACAGAATGCATAGTTTCATCAACACAGATTTGGGAATATTTTCGCGGGTTTAACAACAGTTAATGCTTAATAATATAGTAGTATACACTCAGCAGTTCTGCGTTTACACTTGTCTTCTACTCTACGCCCTCCGTCAAATGGGCTCCCCCTTCAATATTTATGTTAAGAAAAGTATCAGTTTTCCTATTTATAGAATTGATGCAAAAACTCAGTGATTTTAACTCTATCAGACATTCAGACAAGCTGACATCGGTGTGAGTGGAAGCGCCTCCATAAAGAAATCTGGTGTTGGTCGATGACGTTCTTCGACTTTGGTTTTTACTCTATAAACTAATATATAGTATGTCACTCACGAGATATTTTGGCTGTTTGTGTGAACTTAATAATGACATAGAAGATGCATAATATTATATTGTCACAAACATAAAAAACAAAATGATGTAAGCGTTATGTAAATGTAAATGTATAACTGCTGTTGTACATATGGGGCAAAAGTCATTATTCGATGCAAAAATTATAGTACATACAAAATTAGTACTTGCATAAATGAAGCGTTATCCAATCGTTTAAGAAACAAATATTATTTAGAATTGATATAATTACACTGACTGTTTAGTTCATAGTTAACACGTCTTCGACGAGTTAACCAGGTACGTGTAAAACTAATTACGTTGCAACGCAGCAAAAGAATACAAAAATGTTCATTCGTTCGTTGGAATTGAGAAATCCTTGATCCTTTCTCAAGGTAACTCATTTTCCTGAACGTTGTGGTTGAGCCAAGTGAAGAGGAAATCCCGTCTATAATTCTCCCGAAGACAGATATGAGGAGAAAAAGAGACGATGAGCATAAAATCTAAAAACCGTTGTAAAGAGACATAAGGGAAACGAGAAACCACGTTGCAAATAGTTTTTATAAGTATGCTCGACCTTCTCTGCGATGGCTTGTAAGCAAACAAGAAAATGTGAATAATTATTTAATTAATTACAAAGTCACCATAAGTTTTCGGATTTTATGCCAACGCCTGGGAAATACTGGGTTAATCGTTCAGTATGAAACGAACTGATAATTAGGAATTAGCCAAGATGCTTAATTAAATACACCTTAGCAATGGACTATGAAGGTGTGTTTGATTAAGCATATTCTATTTGACTATTAGCCTTATTCTTACTTATCAATAAATATTACGTTATTAAGAAAAAGCGCGTATACGTAATAAATGAGTGAGATAATATGTAAAACCGAGAGCTACTTCATGAAATCGCCTAGCTAATCTGTATATATACTATCACCATATTGAATGTGTGTAGTTCGGAATTTATTGGATGACAGTGTATATGTCAGTACAGCTAAGGTACCATTCGATTTTACTCCCTAAGTTTTTAACCCGACTCTGGCTTTTTTACGTACCCAGACAAACATAGTTGCTGCAAATTTTTAGAATAAGTTTAGACATCAGACAGCTTGGACCCAACTTAATAGTAAAGCAATGTATATTTTTCACCAAGCAGCGAAATTAGATACAGCGTTTGTTGATGGTGGCGAAAACCCAACAAGTCAAAAAATTATCATGAAAAGAAAATAGGAAATGTAACATAGGTTACTATCAACTTGTACCATGAGGAAAAAACGTAACGCATGGCTCAAAGCCAAACTCTACAAAAAAATTGATACTACTTTTTTTTTTCTTGTAGTACTACATTACACCGAGCGTTAACTGTGAGTAATCAAGTATATATACAAAGGAGGTTTCAAACTGCTCTTTGGCTGAACTAAAACAAAATTGAACCGAAGAGTACACGTAAAGTCTTGAAGCGTAGATAAGCCCTATAAAAATACGAAGACACAATTGACATTTTCGCAAAATTCTACCTGAGAGATAAGCCAAGAGAGAGAGAGAAAAAGAAAGAAAAAAAAATATATACATTCAGTTTCACTGCGAAAAAGCAGCCGTTTCTCAAGGCGCTCTTTCGCAAGGTTTTACTTTTAAAAGAATTCACTAATATACACGATAAATCGAAATAATGAGTCATTAGTAAAAATTTTAACTGTCATCTGCATTCTAAAGTCTTCTTAATCCTGGAACTACCTATATTGTATATCATATCATGTAAAACAACTTTAAACAACGCATCTTAAAACGTCATGAGTATGTTAAAAACGAGCATCTTTGTAGGAAATTGCTGTCGTGCCAACTATCAAGCAGAAAATAATGTGACAAAGCATGCGTTCAATGAAATTGTGTATATTATGTATATGCAATCCGAAACTTGTTGAGATCTATGATCCGTTGCAGCTTTGTATAAAGGTCAATCAAATTTAAAAAACGCGTCCATCAGTGATTGTAAAAAAGCACATCGACTTCAACCGCAAGTTTGTAAATGCTGGGCATGATGATTGCAGGAATAAGGACTGTAATTCGAAGCTTTTTGCCTTCATCGACAAAGATTTATTTAGGACCCCTCACAAAAAGTTTCCACAGCGCTAAAGATTGAACTCGACTGAAACTGGGAAACTAGTCACTTAAAAATACAACCACTCAGACGGTTATCACGCTCATAAAATTTTAAGAGCAAACTTTACTTCAACATTGTTATCTTGAAACATCATCTTTGCTGCCCAGAACAGGTCACACATAGATGGAAATCAGTTTTGTAATCGGTTAGTCTCTACTAGTTTCTAGAAGCTGCTTGCAAATAGATCAACACTCTAATTATTTGGCTTAGTCATCTTTCTTCGAAGTAAACATATTACGTATAATACTTCGCATTAGTCATGGTTTGTCCATTCTTTTATTTAGTCTGTATTAAAGGCAAAGTTGCGTAAAAGGACTTTCCACTTACTGACACACGTATTCACCAATCTGCTCGTAGTAGCTGCAGGTACCACCATTCAGACAGTACGAATCATAGGGACATTTACTGCTTGGAACAGGCCAAAGGGTTGTCGGTGTGGTCCCTAGGAAAGAAACGGAAAATTATTGTTAGATCACATTAATGTAACATTGGAAGAGTGGTAAACTTTTAGAAACTTTGATACATGACGGTTTAAACGTGTCGGTCCCGTGCATTGATTACTTTGAGCAGCACTAAAGATCGGTATCCCGTTCAGTTGTAATTTTCGAAATAAAGTAGACAGCCGACAATGGCTTCACCCTGCGACCAGCTCATTCTTTGTCATTGCGATTAAGCTCACATAATATCCATGGGTAGACAGTTAAGGGGAATTCTGAGATTTTAGTGCTTGTATATAGCAATAAAAACATTATAAAGAATATGTTTTATAACATATGCTGACGAAACCTGGCTCGACACTTATTGAGCGCACATACATATATTCCTAGCAAATTTAAGTTTTATAATTTGTACTTTCAACTAAACTTTGATTCTAATGAAACCAATGAAACACTAGTTACATTTTTAATATTGTTTTGCCTGCAAATACTGTCTGTAAGGCGACGCAAAATTTTGTATGCGCAGAATTTCATTACGAAGGATTTAATTTCAATTGACGTTTCTCAACTTCGCAATAATCAGATGTGACACAAGAATTAACCTGAATTCCATAGAATCATAAGTTTATCAGGCATTACAATAGAATAAGTACTTTATTATTAGTGTCTTATGTTAGCCGTTAGCCATTATTTTTATGGATCGTTATCGTTAATATTACTATGATCCCATTCTAAGCGTTTTAACGTAAAATGTTTTTTGGTTTTTATAAGTAGCATTTTTGTCTTTTGCCGTGCAAGGACTGAGTACAAGAAGACATCTTCTGTGTTAGATTTTTTCGCTTTGCTATCAGTATACTCCTATTTAGTTGAATAATTATAGCTTTACTTCCCCAAAAACCTCATTGCCAATTGTTTAAGATTCTTGGGAGAGGTTTGAATTCTTCATGAAGAGTATTATTGTCTTTTCGCACGCATTGTCTCTACCGTAGACATGTTCACAAAATATATAGGCTTAAATACTACATGTATAATTTCTTCGTATTAATTGTGGCTTTATCGACTACTGTTCATTTGATGGTTTAAAAATAGTTTAGTTGTCGTTCATGCATGGGCAATGGACACCCACTTATCTTCGATGACCAAGGACTCAAGGACCCATAAAAACTACCTGCTGCTTTCACCAATGCCTTTTCATCAGCAATGCAAGGATTTTCATGAAAGCAGCAATATAATATTATGTTAATGTTAGCATTTGTGTGCGTTCACTACTGTGGGAATTAATTGTATGACGGATTTCATAAACTCTTGGTTTTGCATTTGCATATTTTATATCATGTTTGATGCAGGCTACTATGGAAAGGTTACCTTGTATCTCATACTATTTTCCCCGTAAAAATCTCTGGCTTCATGTTTTTAGTCCAAGAAAAAAAACAATTTGTAGTCTAAACATTTTACGTCACAAAGAAGTTCTGGTTAACTTACCGACGGGTTTTGGGGACGGAGATATGACCGGCTTCGGCTGCTGCTGTAGTGAAACTCTGGTCGTGGCATGGTTCGAGCCATAAAAGTTTCTTGCCTCGCATTTATATACACCTGTATCCGACTCCTTAGCCTTACGTATCACTAGAACCGACTGACGCCTGTTGAAGAAGAAAGTAAAGTTCTAGTTACTACTCGGTATTGAGTGAATGTCACAATCAATCAAGCAAGATATTATATTGATCAACGTCCATCGTGAGCTAGTAGAAGGGCTACTTTAACTTGTCTGATCCACAATGGAGAAATGTTGAGATAACACAGAGTTATTAGGATTTCCCCGATCTGCATAAACAGTTCAGACGTATCCTGGAGCATGATGACAGGATGATGGATATACGAAGTTTACTACCAGTAGCTACTACGTGTCAACCTAGTAAGATGCTATGTTGTACGTTTTTGCGATCAAGCCAAACCGCATAGAACTAGTTATGATTGGTAAAATATATGTTGCATGTATATTTGTTATTGTTAGCGTTACTTCCTGAAGAAGGTTATTTTCTCGACATTACTACTCTTTTGGTTAAGATGTGCAATAGATATACTTAACCATCAGCTATCTTGTTTACAAAAAGTTGAAATATATCTGATGAAGTGATGACACAGTTTAAAGAAAAATTATGATTGTATATTGTACAGTATTATCAAAACAATGTGTAGAGCGTAATCTTTGATCTATGTGAATCTGTACTACACTTTCCACAACTACTGTATGCTAGTGTCAGGGATCAGTGACTAGTATTATAGCAGGACTCTATTGATAAAAGGTGGGTGACACCTGTTTATTTGTCTAACTAGGATGCATAACCTAGCCTGTAAACATTGGTTTTAACTGTTCAGATGTTCTAATACGTGCATGTATTCATTCTCCCAGACTATAATCTACTAAATACGATCTATAATCTACTATCTACTAAAAACGATGAATATGTGTCTATTTTATACTGCATGGAAATGCATAATATTTCGCAAAAAAGTATGCATTACGGCTTAGCGTGTTTCAAGTTTAAGTAAAATTGGATCATTAAGACTACTTCAAACATAAGTTTTGCACGGGTAATAATAAATACTTACCGCTTCGACCGGAGTCTAAAACGAGGATCAGTTATATTAACGAGTTTATCATCCTTATACCATGTCAGCACCGGAATGGGATTACCAGCCCTTAGACGACATCTTATTCTCAGTCTATCTTTAGGCTGCAGCACCGCCTCTTTCTGCGCTACTACTAACGGAGCTTGACCTAAAAAAAGAGAATATAGCATTAATTGGAAATGTCTTTTCTTGACGCTTTGTTGTACTTGTTTGTTCAAGTTATTATTATCATGATGTCGTAATGAATATTAGTCGAGTAAAGCAAACGATAAGATAACCTCCTATTTATATGTAGGCAAAATGCACAAAACAAAAAACGAATGACTGGGAAAGTTACCCAATGAGAAAAAGCTTATCTTTAGTTGCAATAGACTATTAGCAAAGCAAAATATTAACTATAATTATTATTATTATTATTGAGATTAACTGATTTAATACTTACTGCTGATGCCACTTTTCTATATTTCGATTGTCGGTTTATTATTAGAATACGTTGAAATACTCGTTGCAATTTGCAATGCCTATTTACTTTACCTTATTAAGTAGCGAAAGCTACTTTGTGATATCGTCATTTCTATCTGTCCGTCCTGCTGTGTTCACGAAATCTCGAGACCCCATGGACAGATTTCAATGAAACTCGGTACACATGTTCGTCTATGCAAAAGAACTCGGTGGAGGCATTTCCAAGATTTCATGTGATCACGTTCATTAGTTAATTGCGCAATTGAATTTAACGATAATGGTACATTAAACACGAAAAACTTAAATTCGTGATATCGATAGAGCTCGTACAGCAGATCATTTCTACTCAAAGAATCCGTGTCATTTCGTCACGTTGACGAGATTCAGGGAGATAAATGAACTGAAATAGTATAGTATGATTCATAGGTCCTTCTATTGCTTCATATTCAATGAGTCATGACTACATTGTTGCGTATTCAATGATTCGTGAATATATTACTGTTCAATGAATCATGTGTACAAGAAGAGAACGTGGCTTAAATGCTTTCGCTACTTCAAGATTCTGCAACGGACTGGTTATTATATCTATTTGTTATAGGGAAGGCAAAAGTGAAAGCAAACTTTCTACATTATAGACATTGAAATCCAAGGAAACAAATCGAGCATTTTCTGGCTTTGTTTAACTGACTTAAGTCTTTACGATACGATCATGAGAGCGATATGGGAATTTCACGGAGAAAGCAGATGATGAGATGATACTTCCGGATTTCGCCCAGTTCTATAACAGGGAATCAATGTACTACTATGTATATACTTTAGTTGCTTAGTTGCTGTTAGCTAAATGTAGCATCTGAATGAGTTGATCCTTTACTATACCTATTCACTGTACCTATATAAATCTCTATATCATTAGTGTCCATGGAGTAAGGTATGTTTGGAGTAACTGTGTTTTCCTGCTAAATTTTGATTACTTCCTTGAAAATGAAATTATGGGGCGTTCTTCACATAAAAGGGGGTCTTAACAGGCACCACTTGTGCATATCACAGCAGACATAGTGAAATCCCGGGGAAAATGGAAACAACTTTCTAAGTATAAAGTAAAACCGTTCAAGTGAAGAAATACATTATAGTGGAAGTGGAAAAAGTTGTTGTCTCTTGAAAAAAATGGGCATAATAGTTATTCCTTTTCTTATTGTTGTTGTTGTGAAATGATACGGCCGAACGAGTAAAATGTATCTATGTGCACATATCCATAGATAACAGGAGTATTTACGATTTACGATTATATAATTCGCTAAAAAAGAAGCGAAAGGAACTCCGATGTCTGAGCACATCTCTAACTTCCTTGTGTCATGGTTCTGGCTCGGAACGTTAGCGTAGTACGCGATTGTTGTCGTATCTGATATAGTACTATTACTTACGGCCGTAAAAAACCGGTTTTCACATAAGACACACGGCACACGGAGACATGAAGACGTTTTTACTCAACATTTTACTACGTGAAGCCGAAGCCATACAACTTACTACGATAGTACAACTACTACTACGTCGATGTTGTCAAGTAAGCAGAACTCGGAAAAAGTTACTATTTTTGCTGTGACAGTGAGATTTCTTGTTCTGCCGGATGTTCAAGTGCCTTAGTGTTTCGCTACAGAAAACCAAGGGAGAAAATGCTATGTGATTATAATAAATGAGAACATTCTTTGTGCAAGTTTTTTGCAAGTCCACTGACATCTTAACTTAGTAAGAGATTTTTGGAGCTTTATCTACATCCTTGCCAGATAGCTTTTTTAACTAGAAGGAAACTACATAAACAAAAAGCGTAATTTGTACATATTGTAGTAGCATAAAATCAAGAAAACTTTACCGTCCAAACTTCTACTGATTTCATCTTACAAATGAATGCAGTGCATTGAAGTATAGTTCTTTGTTGAGAGATTCGGTCGTGAATTTTTATTCAGTATATTTGTATGCGTCCATGTATTCGGCAGTGGAAAAATTTCCACTGGAAAGAGATGATTCGCACATTTGAAGTTTAATACTTTTACTGGTAGTTATTTAGTTAAACATAAACCAGCTGAATTAGCTGGTGTTTTTACCACGAATTAGTCCGCTGAACACAATTCGATTAGTGGGATGTATCATAATGTATGTAATTGCATAACGTTTGCTGCATGATTTGTGTCAGTGTTGCACAGACAAATATTTTAGGACGGTTTGGTAAGCGATGCTCTTGTTCTTATGTAGGTATGTATTATATTCGAAGTAATTAATTAGTGCCCTTTTGCGTCACACTGTACTACAAGTCACTAGAATATTTCATGATGACAGATCGACGGGGAACTAAAAGATCCAGGAAAAAGGTATCTTCGATTTTACTGCAATAAATTATGTCATTTTTCAGCGCTTTTTTATCTTGGAAGTTGCAGTCCATTCTTATGTACAAGACCCGCCATTTTCCGAATTTCGGGAATGGGGATAAAATAAAGTAAGCCTGGCGACTTTTTAGTTCGATGCGAAAAAAATTCTTTGAGTATGTTATATTGTCTACTTCCAGGCAGTTTACCCGAGAGATGATGTTTTTGTGTGTGATTTACTCCCGAGACCATTGCAGTTTTAGCCTGAT